>JAOUZG010028580.1:519342-598009 GCA_026289955.1 Argiope argentata
ATCACTAGAATATGATTGATTAAATGATTTTTAAGAAATTATAGAAAATGCAATATATGTATAGAGAGAGATCTGTTTACATATCTACAATAAAATTAAATCTTGTAGCAGCTTTAGCAGCAAATAAAATCAAGAATTCATAGTATTTAAATTTAAAGAATTCAAATGTTAATAAATTTAAAGAAGCTTCAAAATGCTTGAAAAGTTTAATCATGTCACGTTCTTAAGATTTACTTTATTTGCCGAGTTTTACATCTATGGCTCTAAAACTAAATCAAACTTCGTTTTCGCGATTTAAGGAAGGAGATGTGTATATTCGTTGATTGCATCTCGTCTTTAGAATCCGAGAACAGTAGTTAAGATTTCAAATTCCGACAAACATTTAGCTTGCATTTTGAAGTGTGGAAAGTTTAAGGTGTGGAAAGACAAACTTAGAATAGCAGAGAAAGAGTTTGGAAAGGGATGGTTCAAGTGACTTGCTTATCAAAATGTGAATCAATATAATGTGCATCTAGAAGTATTTCATTTGGTGGGTCGAAATGAAAATTTAAAAAATAAAATAATTGAACTCATCAATCTGTTTATCCTTTAGGCAAGATTGATATATGTTAAATAACGCATTGCTTAAACATATTTCTTTGTTTCTCTTGAAAAATAATTACCTAAAAAATTTACATTTGATAGGACATAAACAGAAAGAATTCTTATTCGAAAATATTCTCTATACGGAAATTGCTTTTATTCTGAGATCTGCTTGTTAAGAATATCAGAAACCAATTGGAACTTTTTAATTACTGAAATTTTATAATTTTTAATTCAATACAGGAAAAAAACTTTTATTATGAAATAATTTTTATATGATACAATATTTTAAATAAAAAATAATAATTTTTTTACAAAAAAGTGAGTTTATGTTAATTATCTGCAAATTTTCAATAAAGCGTGATGAAGGTAAAGTTACAGTATTTCAAAATGCACCGTGTAGTTAAAATTTGGATTACTAGAATAATTACGCTAGTTCAATTATGTTTTACGCCATCAAAAAGGCTAGTGTTCATATTAAGCGGAATCGTTGTAAGGTTATTAAAATAACAAAACTTTAATGTCTAATATGACATATTGCTCAAAAATTCTTTATTCAGGAAATAATGAGTACCAAGTAACTCATAATAGAAGTAATCGAAATTATCTCAACGAATCAGATAGACCCTATTATGAGTATCGTAGATCAAATTTTTAAAAATTCCTCAAGGCGAGTGGAAAAGGATAGTTAAGATTCCTTTTTTAATTCACTTTTTAATAGTTAATTTCCAAACTTATATAGAGCATACTTCCAAATAGAAAAATATATTCAATATTTTTTTTATATTTGAGTAAATACAGTAAGATTATAAAGGAAGAAAACGAAAATTTAAATATATGTAACCTTGGCTATTATAAGTTTTAAGAAAATGAAATAAATATTTTGCTGAAAAATATTTTTAAGTATATGATTGAGAATAACGTGTAAAACAATTTTTAATCCTCACATGCTTACATTGACAAAATTTCGGAGAATTATTTGCTTTCTTGTATTCGAATAAATATTTTGCTATGATAAAAATATTCAATAAATGGATACGGAATGGTATTTGCAACAAAATCATCGACTCTTGTTAACAACTAAGAAACATGCGTAAACAACTTGCAATCTCGGAGAAATAATAGAAATTCAAAACTTTTATTTCCTTTATAAGCAGTGAAATCTCTTTTAACGAGCCTAATTTGTTTCCGAATTCTTACTCGTTATGCGAAAAATCTTAAGAAAGCCAATTTTTTCATAAGGATACATTTAAGATATGATTATTAGTTGCATTCCAAGAAAAAAAGGCTCAAACAAATTTATAATAAAGCAAATTTTTTTTATAATGCACTCTGTTTATTACAGGAAAATTCTTTAAAGATATTTATTTTCAGCTACTCTTCAAAATGTTGTGAAGATGAAACATATTATTATCGTTAAATGAATTTATACTGCACATTTCGATTGCCTTCTTAGGATGATACTTCTCGACATGCGATGTAATAATTTCAGCATTTCCTTTATATATTGAAAGGTTAGAGCTCTATTCCATTATTTCTTCTAATCCAGACTGAAGACTTTTCCGTAGCTTTTTGTTATGACATAACATGCAGTTTAGTGAGCTCTTAAGTAGTTTTGGCTACGTTCTTCCATCAGCCTAGTGACATTGTTGCTATCCATCACTTTTGTCCACTTTTTATTTTAGTTTGTCTTAGTTGTAGTAACGTCTGCTTTTAAAGCAACACTAGGACTATTTTGAAGCTTTTTACCATTGTCAGATGACGAGGACGACATCTGAGATGTAACCGCTCACCAAACATCTGAACATCAGCACCATATATGCGGAAAGATATCTGGCCCCTATTTCTTTAACGTGCACCAAACCTGCTAACAAGAGAAATTCTTCAATGGAATCAGGGCTCGAATCTGGAGCCCTCCAGAACTGAGTCTTTATGACAAGGTCTCCGCGGTCTACTTCTAGCTCTATAATCTTGGCCAGGATACAATCTCATCGATTAAGACTCTGTGGGCACTTGCTAAAATCCTTCGGAGTAGTATTCGACTAATTTATTCGAGTAAAACTTCTTACATATAAACATAAGAGTTCTTTTCAAACAAGAGCTCAACACAGACTTATAGGCACGATTCAACATGAGACATTACAATATCTTCTCACCAATAATTCTGAGATGCATTGCTCTTTGAGAGTGTCATTTTTTAAAATTTTGTTTTGCTGATTACTCGAATCATTTAGAATGCGAAATGCTCATTAAGTGTTGTTTGACTATATTTTCCACAAGCATTCAAGATGTTATTATACATAAAGGAAGATATCTTTTATTGGTATATACTTTTATAACACATTCTATCATTAATAAATCACTGACAATTTGTATTGAAGTTGTTGTTTTATTTTAAAATATCTATCTTTGGTATGTCTGATATAAAGTCTATCGCATGAATTTAATAATATACTATTTACTTAATTTAACTGTATTTTCTCCAGTATTCAAAAATGTCTTTATATAAAAAGAAAGACATTTTATACAGGTTCATAAATTATATGATTCCCTTTGTACACATTTTTTCACTATTGACATTTTACACCTTCTTTTATTATAAAAATGTCAAGTTTCTGTATGCGTGACAAAGTGTTTATCCTCTGACTTTAAAAATAAACTGTCTCTTTTGATTGGCTGTACTTTCCGTAAGTATTTTAAATGCCATTATATAAAAAGGGAGACATCTTATATCGATACGTATTTTTTTATAATACACTTCTTCAATAATCCTTTCCTTACGATTTGCTTTCCACTCATTGTTTTATAGTAGCAATGCCTTCCTTCTGCACGCCTGACAAAGTTCATCCTGTGACTTTAAAACTATCAATACATTTTTTTTCAACAACAATCGACTTTGAATTCGAGGGAATATGATGGAATAAGATTTGTATAAATTTCCTTAAAGTTGGATCGTGTTTACCGATGCAAAAAAAACTTTACTTGGTCCAAGAATAGAAAAAAAATATACCTGAAAGCAGATCAGATTTCCTCATCTTAATAGAAATATCCTGAAATGTATCTTCATCATATCTCATTACTTTTAATATTATTGGATTTGTCTCGAAAGCTCGGCTACAGCTACAGAAAAGTAATCTAAAAATGAAATCCATTCTGCTAGATGACTATTTATAAATTGCTTTTCACTAACATAAGAAATTTATAGAAAAAAAAGTACTGTATAAGAGACCAAAATATTAGAAATTTAATCCTGAATTCTTTAGAATCCTTATGGATTTCAAGTGACACAAACAGAGTATTTTCAAACTGTACTTTGTATGTTGTTTTCAAACAATGTGTGACATTCTTCAGGGCCTCAGGAATTCGCCCGAGGTTAAAAACACTCATCTTACTAAAAATAAATACTTTTCCACCGAAAATTCGAGAATTTCCTTACTGGCAGCATAAGTTTTGGAATTCAAGAATGTTACCTCTTATTATATGTAATATTTTCAAGAACGCGACAGGCTCTTTCTGTGCCCTTCTTTTAAGATATAAATTAGCACGAAATGGGAATAAATGTAAACATACCGAAAGTTCCAAAACTGTGTTGTTAAACAAAACAACTTCTAACTACGTGCTAGATGATGATAAGAATCCGAATTCCAAAATTCTTGTATTTACATATGCAAGATAAAAAATTCTAAGATATATAGAAATCTTTAACTGAGCTTATTTTTAAGCCTTCATATATATATTCTGATCATGAAAATTGGAAAACTTTTGAAATATTCTGCATCGAAATAAAAAATGATGAACTTTCTATGCTAGAAATGAAAATTCCTCCAGTATTCTGGATTGAAAAATACTTGCTGTAACGATTACAATCTATATATTTCACTATTAGGGATATCATAACTGATAGCCCTAAATAGAAAATGAATAATTAATCTAATCAATTATATATTAAATCAAAAGTCATTTTAAAATTGAACGGTCCAAACAAGCACAACTGTGTCTTATTCCAAAAAGATTAAAAAATTAAAGAGAAAATAACTTTTTCTATTGGTCTCTTTCAACCCTAAATAATAAAATGGCTCTTAAAGCGACTAATAGAGGTCGCGGTGGCCTGGTGGCCTCGTTACCGGAGGGTTTCAGGTTCGATGCCCGATTCCACCGAAGAGCCATCATGTAAGTGGGTCTATTTCAAGTTAAAAGTGTCCAAGCCAAACTTCCTCCCGCCGGTGGGGCGTTATGTGGAGATGGGGTGCCAGCTGAGCTGTCGTCCTCGCCATCTGACTGTGGTTCAAAATTTTGAGATCCGTTCCAAAATAAAATTCTATTGTTGCTTTAAAACGGAATAATTGAACAAACTAAAATAAACAATCCCTCAGAATTACTGATTTAATATGTAAAAAGAATTTGTAATAAAGAGTGATCTCACCATATAATCCATTGTGAGGATAAGATACTATAAATAACTCAATCGAAGGTAAGCATTCTATGATAACTTTAAATTTATTACCAAAAACTCCCTTCGTTAATATGTGATGTCAGGTTCTTACGAATTAAATGCTGGATCAAATACTCAATACGAGTCGTTTGGTGGTATTGTCTAGGCTTGGGGAGCAGGTGTTTTTAAGATCGAAACGGGATTTCATTGAAGAATCGATTGATGAATGGATCGGGTGCATGATAAATCTGTCGGGCCTAGATGATCTTCCTCATCGTGTATGAATTTCAGGGAAGAAGGTTCATATTAGATACACTCAAATGTTCAGATGGATCAAATTTATTTCATAGATCAAAATTTGAATGTTTTCATCAAAGTCGAATTTTAACCGAGAGTCGAATTACTATTAGATCTTTCTATCCTTCCCCGGAAAAAAATTACTATATCTGCCCCTCATAAAATTCTCATTTAAAAAAATATATGGAATAAGTATAACTAAACTAAAACAACATCAGTACAAGATTTAAAATTCTGAAATTAGTCTCCAATAGTTTATTATTAAAGTAAGGAACTAAATAGTGAAGACGGTCAAATAATGAAGAGTCTTAAAATATATAACTGAAATGGCATTTTGACTACTCATTAAATCTGCTCTGACTAAGTTCGAATTTAGTCAAAACTTCAAAGAGGAAGGGAAATGGTATCAAGTAAATAGAACTGATAAAGTCAGGTAGTCAGTATTAGTTTTGGTACCATATAGATGAGTTTTCCATACTGCCTCTAAGACGCTATTATCATTTTTTAATTACGTCTATTTAATCCTCATCAGTATTGCCATTTAGTCCATTTAATTCTGTACATACCACGAAAAAGTACCATTTCCCTTTATGTTGTTGTTATTACTAATGGCACTTTCCATACTGGACAAGCCTCCCGCTTATATAGCAGCAGATTTAAGCCGAAAGGAGCGTCTCTTGTTTTTGAAGTAGCGCCAAACAGGGGCAAGAGTACGACATAGCGACACAATCACAATATTCGCTTGCACAACCTCTTTTTATGGGGAGGGGACACATTCTCACATCTCATAGATAGCACACAGAAGAATAGCCGTGCCCGACTCCCAAAACATGAGGAAGACGCTCTACTTCTGCGCCAGAAAGCCGGCATTTCCTTTTATATTATCTATATTAGAAAATTATTCCCTTTTCTCTTTTCTCTAATACGTCAATCACTGTCAAGGCAAAAAGGAACAGCACATCACGTATACTTCTTCTACAAATGATAAAATCCAATTTGAAATCTCATTCATGTCAACAACAGCTACCAGACTCAGTACAAATGCAAGAACTGGCAATCACTGAATTCGAAAATTTTATAAAAAATCAACAAAAATATCATGTACAATGCAGTATCAGTATTACAGGTACAATTAAACCAGGTATTACCCAAACCTTAATTCCGACTCTTACTTTACACACATTCAAACAATTACTCAAGAATAAAGAAACATTTGCGTCTTTTTTCTGTAGATGAATGAAGTCGTCTTTGAACTGATACAATCTACAATTATCAGGTAGTGAGCATTGGTTTTGGTAGCATATAGATGGGATTTCCATACTGCCTTTGTGACGCTATTATCATTTTTTAATTACGCCTATTTAATCCACGTCAGTATTGCCATTTAGTCCATTTAATGATGTACATGCCACGAAAAAATACAAAAATACCACTTTCTTTTATATTATCTATATTAGGAAATTATTCTTTTTCATCTTTTCTCTCATCTGTCAATCACTGTCAAAGCGAAAAAGGAACGGTGTATCATCTATTCTTCTTCTACAAATGCTAAATTCCAATTTGAAATCTTATTCATGTCAACAACAACTACCAGATTCAGTACAAATGCAAGAACTGACAATCACCGTATTGAAAAATATTATAAAAAATCAATACAAATATAATTTACTTAAGTATCAGTATTAGAAGGTACAATTAAAACCAGGTATTATCCAAACCTTAATTCCGACTCTTACTTTACACACATTCAAACAATGACTCAAGAATAAAGAAGCATTTGCGTCTTATGTCAGCAGATGAATGGAGTCGTCTTTCTCCGCTCGTAGGAGACTACAATAATGGAACATCTTGCGAACCAAAATAAGCGGGAGTCATGTCCAGTCAAGCGACTCCTTATCCTCCAAGCTGTCTCCTACATAACGAAAAGAGGAGCCGAGCTTTGCTCCCCACTCACGTCTTATTGCCGCAGAGAATGAAGCCCTAATCCCATTACTTCGCTCACATTTGACCAAGATTGTCTGATATTTCCGTCGACGGAACCCTTCGAGTCCATTTAGGGAAGTTTAACTTTCTGAAAGTCAACGGTTTTGTTTGCATTTCCCATTATGATGGCCGTGATAGAGCCACGAGAAAACACATTGTTTGTTTTTGTGTTTGCATAGCTTCTCTTGCTACTAAGTAAATTGTTTGGCATTTTTCTATTTATAAAGTAATTTAAAAAGTAAAAGTTTTAAAAAAAGAATTCTTTACAGTGGGCGTATTACAGTCACTCTAAATAAAAGCTCGCAAATGTTTACAACATAGTATAATAATTACAAACAATATAATTTCAAATATTTTAAAGTCAGAATAGTTTATTAAATATATTAAAACTAATATATATATATATATATATATATATATATATATATATATATATATATTGAAGAAATGCATATTTGATGATGATAATATCTTGTCCACTTTTTACCACGGAAAGAGGGGTGCAGTAGATTCTGAGGTTGCGGACCCCTGAGCACCCGAGGGAAAAAGTCTGACTTCTAACTCATATGAAGATGAAACACACACACATGCTTGCACAGCCCCTTTTCATATTCACACATCTCACACACTTATAGACATATTCACACATCTCACAGATAGAACACAGAATAACAACCTTGTCCGAACAGGGACTCGAAACCAGGACTCACAGAACACGAGGAAGACGCGCTACCTCTGTGCCAGAAAGTCGGCAAATGCATATTTTAAATGAATATATGAATAATTTAAAGTCAAAACAGTTTATAAAATATATCACAACTATTGCACCGTCGTCCTGGCTTAAGGGTAGCGCGTCTTCCCCGTGATCTGGGCATCCCGGGTTCGAATCCTGGTACGAGAAGGGTTGTTCTACCTATGTTATGAATGTACCCATGTAAAAAGGTGTTATGCAAGCAAATGTGACGCATGAAGAAGCAAAGTCGTACTCTTTACCCTAGTTGGTGCTACTGTAAAAACAAGACACGCTCAATCGGCTTAAAATCACTGACGGACGTCAGCGCGCTTGTCCATGGCAAGTACCATTAGTAAGAATAACTATTGTGTAATTCACTATTCAGATGAATGAATTTAGATCCATTGATTTGAAATGGACACTGGGTTTCTTATCAAAAGAAATAAAATTTCTTCTTACGAACTTCCATGACTAGTAAATTAATTTGTATGCTTAAGTTCCAAAATTTAAAGTCACTTTTAAATACACGAAATGCTTGTATGTTTGCTTGCGCATTCTCTTCATTTATTTGTATCTTAATATTTCCTGATGCATTATTTTCTATTTACATATCTTTGTTTTGTTATAGCATATCATTACCGAGTAAACTACTGTATACAGCCTCAAAGATAACAATCATTTAATGCCAGATAAACGTGATAGCCTTGCTACCTAATAAGCTATTAGATATATTTTAAACTACTTAACGAATAGAATAAATTTAATTTCAGCGCCATAAAATATTATTTCTAAAGGTAATATTAAAACGTATTTTTAATTATCATCCATAATTCAACACTACAATGCATTAATGCTGGCGTCCTAGAATAAGGGTAGCGTGGCTTCCCCGTGCTCTGATTCTAGTCCCGGTTCAGGTATGGTTGTTCTGTGTTCTATCCATAAAATGAGTGAATGTGCTCCCCTGTAAAAAGGGTTGTGCAAGCACATGTGATGAGTGAGTAGCGAAAATCGTATTCTAGCACCTAATTGGCGCAACTAAAAAAAAGACATTTATTGGGCTTAAATCGTTGACTACCTCAGCAAGCTTGCCCATGGCAAGCACCATAAGAAACAACAAGACAATGCATAGATAATTCATTTCAAAAACAAAAGATTCATGAAAGTTATTATTAAGATAAAATCAATGAATATTAATTTTCATATTAGAAAAGTTGCAAAAATGCTATGATTTTCCAATTTCATTTTAATAAAAATTTTAATTTCAATAGAACAATATGAAAACTTTTTAAACTTTTAAACGAATTACATTAAACTTATATTTGTGGAATTGAAAATTAGCTAGATACTTCTTATAAAAAGATCATATATTGTTCTGTTATCTTTGTACGCAGATTTTTTAAAGTTTTTACGTTCGATAAAAAATGAAGAAAAAAAATCGTTGATTAAAAGACTCTAAGCTACCTTAAAAAATAATCAATCAACATCTTAAATTAATTTCAAAACTTTTCTTAAAAAATTGCTTGTCAGATTAAAAAATGCCATGACATTCTAATATGGACACATATGCATAAAAGAAACTAGAATGTTAATTAAACAGGAACGGGAAAAAGAGGAGTGTTCAGGAATAAGGAAATTTTTACAATATTAATTATTACAATAATAAATATATTTGAAATCATTTATAAATTTTAAAATTCTTTCACAAAATAAAACAATGTTACAAAAAATTGAGATACTACCCAAATGTTTGTCTTATTACTAGCAAATATTTTCTAACAATGAAAAAAAAATGCTTTTCTTCTTACAATTTAAAAATTAATTCAAACAAGCATCTCTATTCTGTCGATTCTAATATTATTATTATTTCAATATATATTTAATTTAAGTCCTTCTATAATTTCAATTTTTATTAAATATTGAACTATTTCAATGTAAAATCAAAATTAATTTCCAGAAAATACTGAAACCACATTTTAATTCATCATTAACTATAATTTACCCAATTATGATTATGCGTTCAGATAGTTCAACTTTTAGAAAGCATTTTTCCATCTTCCATTTAGATAAATTACAGTAGAAAATTGATAAACCAGTATAAACCAGTATAAAGTAAAACCAGTTCTAAAATAATTAGTTTTAAGAAATTTTCTCAAAATCTATCGGGGAAAAACAATTTATCTATGTATTGTGTATATTATATTAAAAAAACAATGGCCTTTATGTATTCATTGGTAAGTGACATGATGTTGAGTAGACTCATCGAAAGTAAGCCATTATTTTGTCTTTTTATTAAACTTTGGCTTTTTATTTATTTTCTTGTATGTTTCAACAGATTTGGCTGCAAAAAAAATCAACTTTTTTCTCTATAATTTAAAAAATAACTGAACGAGACAATAAAGACTCAGAAAAGAATGCTATTTAGTGAATGTCATACATAATTGAAACACTTACATGAACAATAAATACAAAAAAATTATTCAAACGAATGTTAAAAAACGATTTTTTTTAAAAAAAATGAGTTTATTACCGACTCTAACATCATTTAAGTATTTATTTTCTTTGGATTATGCATGAATTCTAACAACTTTTCTAAAATCAAAGATATTTCATAAAAACCTCTAAATCTTGTAATTGCTTTTTGGAAAAAAATACAACAACGGTTCTCATAAGATAAAAATGCAAATATTTGCACATTCTGTATATCGAAAGAGATATTGAGAAAAGACTTAATATCAAAAAATAGAACCTTTCAATTTGACAAGCAATCGTATAAATAAATATATATAATATATAAAAAAAGCTACAAAATTTCAAATGGGTCATCAGTGTGTTGATATTTTAGGAGATATTGCTTTTGTTAGCAGAATTACTCACACTTCCGTTTCCCTTTTTGCCTCGAGAAACAAACATGATTTACTATATTGGGAAAATACGTGTTTTCGATCTGAGGCTCTATCGGAGCAGAGAGTTTCGATTAGTTGACCAGATCACTTACAACCTAAGGCCAATATTATCTGGGAAAGATAATGAACTGGATTAGTTGCAATCAAAACAAAAAACTTTTCTGAGTCCAGTCAAAGAATGGATAATTACTTCTCCAATAACTTTTATCCTATTTAAATTTCCACTGAATAATAATTCAAGGCGTTATTTTTATTTAATGTGAGCAAATTTCAATTAATACATTGTTTTATGATCCGATTGCCGAAGATAACAAAATACCTGAAATTAAATTTCGGAAGATGATGTAATCTTATTTTAGAGCTTCTTCTAAAGTGAACTTAAAACCTAACGATAAAATTACATTAAAGAACTTTAATAATTGAAATATTAATACACTGATAGAAAATGAAAAGAAAAACCGTGAAGGTTTAAGTATCAACGCAGTAAATTAATTTTTATACACATTTTATTATGTTGGGAAAAATCGTTTTCGGGCAAGATTTAATTTCTCGCTAATAGAAAAGAATTTAAAGACATTAAACAGTCTTAAAAACACAGATTATTAAAAATCTCAAAAAGTAATAATAATATTCGGGGTTTTAATAATCGTCTTAAAGTAAGTTATGCAACGAATTTTTATCAGCAAACTATAAATGCTTTAGAAGATAAAAAATTTTGAAGAAAAAATTTTATATTTCAAATCCATTAATGAAGTTAAAGTTTTAAGGAACAGTTTTATTTCAAATAATTAATGCACATATTTCAGTTTTCCTGAATCTGTTTTAGGAATTAAATCTTACTGCTAACTTTTGTATATGTTGCATAACCATTAAGGTTTAAAAATGGACAATATAATATATATGGTTTATTTTTAGTATTCTAGATTGAATTTCGAAATTTATTTTAAACAATTCAGTATCAAATGCATTATATAAAATTTAGCATTTGATACAAAAATTAGGGTACAAAATTCAATTTTTCTTACATATATTCTAGAAATTAAACCTTATATTACATAAGCCTATATAATTTTTAAGAAATTGATACTTGTAACCTTTAAATATGAAAAAAATGTTCTGCCTGATTAACTTCTTTAAATTGTTCAAATTTAAAAAATATATATTTAAGAATATTCGAATTTATAATTTTTAGTATATATAATTTATTATAAAGGCTACAATAAATACTAAATATATATTTGTCTTATCACTTAAATAAGATCAAAATTAATTTTGTTCTTTTTCCTATGCTGCAAATATATCTTTTATGTGAAGAAGCAAATCACTTTTGAGAAGATATTTTTCCAATAAACCGAGTTAAGGATTCATAATAATAAAAAAGTATTAATCAGTATAAATAAATAATTAATTATAAAAATGAATAAAATGAAATCTGTTATGAATATTTCAATGTATCATCTCAGAACATCATTTCTTGAACGACCAAGCACCACGTGCTCGGGCAAATTAAATTATATTTTTATTCCTTTTAATTGCTTCATTGAATGAGTCACTTTGGTATTGCAAACGTTCCAAAAAACTTTGTCTCGCATTAATTTCTTTAAAAATATGACATTTCCTGTTTATTTAATTTCATATTATCACGTGTTCAAAATGACATTTTTTTAGGTTTTATTTGCCGTAGTCATTAACTTGTAGTTTTTTTTTAAATCAGAGTTTTTGTAAATGCAATGGCAACATGCTATTAAAAACTGATTTTTTTTAGATTCTCGTACAGATAATAATTGTTTTTTCGCCTACTGATAAAAAATTTTATTTTTCACCAATGGATTTTTGTTGTCGCCACAAAAGCTCATCCCCAAAACACCATCATGTTCTGACATGATAATTATTTCCTCTGCCGTTTTTTAAGATTAAAAAAACATTTCTTGTATAATCTTTAAATCTAAATTTCTAAAGCCGTTGCACCAATAAAACATAATAATTCAATTAAAATCCAGTTTTGAGTCACAAAACTATGTAAATCATGAAAGTCTAGGTTTGAACTGAATTTTTTTTTTGGATAGACTGTCTATCTTAGAATTGTTTATTTTCTAATAGACTGCAGACGGTGCAAAATCATTCGTCTGAGATTTCTTCATGTTTGAAAGATTAGCGCAACATTTTGAAGTATCGCTTTGTGTTTAAAGATGATAAACATGGAAATGTTAGACAAAATAATTTTGCACTCACCTCAAAATACAATATCATATTGATCTTCAGGACTTATTAAAAATTTGGTAAATATAAACAATCATTCCTTTCACAAAATATATTCCTATTCTGCATCCGGTTTATCTCAAATATTTTCTTGTCTATTTTATTTTTCATATCACAATTTTCTTATCTCTGTTCCGATTTTGTTAATAATAAAACAGTCTCAAGACGTGCGGTTTGAAAACAATGGAAACCTTATCAAGAAATCAATACTTTCAGAGTCGAAGCGATTCTCTAACTATGGAAGGGAAAGATGCCTTATTTGTTTTTCTCAACATTTTCAATTTTCAAGTATTGGTTTTACTTTGAGGCCACAAGTGAAAACTGAGAATTCATCTTAAGAATTAATAGTTCGGATCGCCTCGGAACCGCTTTTGGCATTTCTCCAGTAAAGAATATTAGGAACAGATGTTGGTATTGAGTGAAAAATAAATTATCAGAGAACCTCCACCATTCTCAGAACAAATGTATTCAACTTGAAAAAAAAGTTTAAAATGAAAATTTATAAATTTGTTATAATCACAGGTATTTTTAAAAAAAAACAGTATAAAGCAAATGTATAGGTAATATTATTTATAAAATTAATATTCCAACATAATAAATCCAGAAATCGAATATATTCTTTCTAAATATTTCTACACTCAATCCAACATAAATACTCTTCTAGAATTGATCATTATTGCATCCATCTATACTATAGTAAATTTTGTGTTTAGCACTGTTTTATAATGACAAAAAATTGCACTAATACTTCGAAACTTTACAAAGGATTTACTGATAATCCCTTAACAAAAATACATCCTCCTGATTTATTGTCATTTTCAGTTATCCTAGCAGAAGAAATAACTTTTTGATGAATTTTATTGAAAACTAGTCGCCTTTGGCGACCAGTCGGTTCGCCAGTATTAATGCTCGCTAAAGTTTGCTCTCTAATATTTTATGTAGCTGTGTCTCATAACAGGTTTTTCACCAAAATATTTTCAAAACAAACAAAATTTGATAATCATATAATTCCTTTATAGTATTATTTATTATTATTTTCTTCAGATGATCTGTTCACTGTACTACTCATCATTCTCTTTCTATCCGAGCAATGATTGTCCCGGCATTGATATTTTACTTAAATGGTGGAGGGAAAGGTCTAAAATTCTGTTTTTATAGAATAATGATATTCAAATTTTCATAAATGTTAACACACTAAACAAATAAAGACACAATTGGTTTTCAAGAGATGCAAAAGCTTAAAAACAGCTTGGAAAGTGCCTCGCACAGACGAAATAATGGTGACACACACACCCTTCTTTTCTTTTCTATCCTTTTTTTCTTCGCTACTTTTCTTTCTATAAACTCTTTTTTCCTTTTGTTATTACTTTTTTTCTTCCCTGTCCAGACTTTATTTCGAGCAGGCATAGATTAAATATCCATACAGACTAATAATAAAAGCAACTATTTTCTTTCTTTTTTAAACATCCCGTTATCTATGAATGAGAACCAACTGACTTGGCGTGTTTCTTTCTTAACAAATCATAATTTATTACTTCCTGCTATCTCACTTACACGGTGTGGGGGAAGGAAATGACGATTTTTAGCGGGAAAGTAAGAAAAGTGTCGTTTTAACTATTTTCCAGGCAGCTTTTTCATTTTTTCTCTCAATAAGAACCATCCTCGTGTTTTAACGAAAATATTTTTAAAAAATTAGCCGAATCGGTCAAGCCGTTCTCTAGTTTTGCGCTTAGCAACGCATTTCGAGCTGCATTTTTATTAATATAGATATATTATAAAAAATCAATATTCGAAATTAATTTGTAATTAATAAGACCTAAAAAAATCCGTTTTAAAAAATTTCCTTCTTTTATAGAATACTCCCAAATTAGATGTAAAGGACATATACTATTTTTAACCTTTTATATTTATAATATCTTTTCTAGACTTATTGTAGATAAGTCATACATATTGTTCCTTGACCTAGAGATATAAGCGTAAACCCCAAAATTTCTTCCGAATACTAATAGATCTTAAACATATAAATTCAAACAAATAATATATAATAAGTTTCGAATATTGACGATTCACATGACTATTAAATTTCCTCTTTTTACGTTTCATCTCTACTAATAATGAAGTTGACAGCTGACTCTCTCTCTCTCTCTCTCTCTCTCTGTCTGTGTGTGTGTTAAAGATTCTAACTTGTAAAGGATATTTAATTGGGAATTTTATCGACAGTTCGTCGGCAAATGTGGTCAATTAATAAATAAAAACGGTAACAAATGTAAGCACCAGAGTCTTATCCCTCTAGCGTATCTTATTTTTTAAAACAATGTTTAATGTAAATATATGGCTATATTTCGCCAAATTATATCCAAAATTTGACATATATATTTTGTTTTAATGATTAAATTGTATTACAAATTTTATTTAAGCAATTTTATTCCTTTTTTTAAGTTTTATATTTACAAGCAGAAAGACACATTTAATTTTTTTTAATTCTAAGTCAAAGAAATCCCAATCGTATTAGAGACCTCATTTTTCATGATTAAAACGTTTTCGTTTTATAAATGTTTTATTTAAATAAGTAAAGAAGTTTTCGAAACCTGTATAAAGATATATCTTTGGTATCTAACATAGCTTCCAGCTCTCTAAACACAGTACATAAGTAAAGCCTTTAGGATAAATTTATCTTAATAATCTATAATAGTTCGTTAACACTCCATATTTTATTAAAATACTGTTAAATAAAATTAAAAATCAAGTAGTTAAAATAGCATTTCAAGATATCAATGGACCAAAAAATATTTTACTGCAAATCAAATGATGCAACAATTTGATTATGAAAAAAGTTGTAAAAAAATTCCAATTATAAATTTATGAACCAATATTTAAAAAAAGAGCAATTACTTAATAGGTTTATATTTTTATTCTAACCCAAAATATTTCAAGAAATGAATAAGAAAAACTTCTACTTTTCTCAATTGTTTTTAGAAAACATTCTATTACTCTCTGAAACTTGGAAATTTTTAAGATTTCTATTGGCTGCCTACGCATTTTTGTAGATTCTATCAACTTTCTCTAAAGCTCTCCCTTTTTCTCTTCAACCTTTGAGTTATTTTACTTATTTATGAGAAAAAGCAGGCAGTTATTTTTAAAATTTAATGCTTATACGTAGAGAATTTCTTAGGTACTATGCTACATATAAGGCTATTAATATTTATGTCTATCCTTAACGATCGAATTCTTGTTTTTATGCAAGCTTTTAGTGCAGGAAGTGAAAAGCCAAACTGCTAAAAAGTAAAAAAAAAAATATTTGAGCAATCATCTCTTAATAAAAAATAAATAAAACGTAATTTCACGTAATAATTACGTTTTCAAAAAAAAGTATTCCTCAATTCACCAAATATGCTTAGGGATTTAATTAAATAGCAGACATATCGCTTCATTTTTTAGATAATGGGATTTAGGTACCACAAGATTTCTAGTTAATAAAAAAACTAATCATTTTATCATAAGATTTTGAAACGCTTTATTCAGCAAAATGAATACTCTTATATCAAATAAGAAGTTTATAGTATACGTTTCATTGCTTTTAATTGAAATATATTTTCCAAAATAAAAAAAAGGATAAAGGTAATACAAAAACTATTTTTTGATAAAACAAAAAAAAATATTTTAAAAAATAATAACTCGGATTAATTTCAATAAAAACTTCTAAAAAAATAATAAAAATGAAAAAAAATTCTATGCTGGAAATAATTATAAATTATAATTAATATTTTTCTTTCACTAATTAAAGTAGGTTGTTCTTTTAAAAAATCAGTTTCACAAAAGTTTAAAAAAAATCACGTGAATATACGGAAGTTCAATCAAATTCTGTAGTTTCAGTACAGTAAAAAAAATATTGATTTTCTCTCTATTTTCTCATTTTCAAATATATTTTTTAAGCAAAGAAATAAATAATTAATAAATTTTTAGAAAAAATAAACTGACTTTCGATTTTAACTTCCGCATTTCCATCTACATATTGTTTTTAAAATAACTAAAATATTATGCATTCAATTTGAGTTACGGACGCATCGAAGAACATGCTTCAGACAATTTTTAAATTACAAGAGTTTTTTTCCTTGTCTGTTAGCTGCCTAAACTTTGCTTTAAAGGTTAAAATTCTGTTGTTTTGGTAAAAAGTAGTTACATCAAGTCAACATTTATATAAAATTTTATGAATTAAATTTCCAGAATTTTCTAGAAAAGTAAAAGTGAAAAAAGGATTATAATTTCAATCAGTGTTTCATTTAGCATTTTAAAGCTATATTTATTCTCAAAAGAATTCATCAACTTACACAGTAAAATGGTCTAGTAACAGTATTATTAATAAAAATTGGATGACATAACAGGCAATTTAAAAATTAAATATAATCAGAATGTATTTAAAAAGTCAATGATTTTTATTAAGAAATAAATTTAAAAATTCACTAATTACTTCTAACACCACTATTAAATTTGAGAAAGAATCCTAAACAACTTAATTATGATTATTATCTTGAATTTATGCCGACCTTCACGTATTGATTCTAAAATTCTAATGGTTATAATAAAATGCGAAAATATGATGGATAATGCTAATATTATTCTTAGCAAGTACTGGAAACCTAAAAAAATGCATGTAAGTTTAGAAAGTCAAACAATTACACTTAAAAGAAAACTCTTTAGAATTAGAAATATTATCGCTCTTATGTTTTATCCTTAAGCCTTAACAAAATTAGTTTAAAGCGATGTCCTGAGAAAAAAGCATTAAGCTGGAAGTTTCTTCGCTACCGAAATCCTTTAAGTTGTTTGAACTGACAAATTATCCTTTCTAAAATATGATGCCACTTATATCGGATGGCAATTATTTAGTGACAAGACCTGCTGTTATTGATTGTCCATTCTATTTGACACATAACATTTCACGCTGAGTCCATTTCATGAAGAAACTTATAATAGGTCTGTCTTATATTTTAAAAGAATTTAGAAAAATTTGAAACGATCTGCTTGCAATCATGTTTTATGTGAAAAAATTTATAATCGTAACAACAATTATAAATTAACGAACTTAAAATTCGATCATGCGAATTTTGGTTATAGTTATTATTATACAATATTTATAAACATAAATGTCATTATAAAAATATTAAATATTCCATAATAGAAATATCTTTTTAATAAACAAAAGAAAAAAATTTCAGCATATGATTAACATATGAGTAATGGTTAAAAATAGTTTTTCCCTTGAAATAATTTTCAAATTTATAATCTCTAATGCTCATCATAGAAAGGCGAAAAGATTATATTTCCAAATAATATATATGAAATAAGTAAATCAATAAAGGGAGCTATGTGAAAATTAAATCCCGTATATGAATATAGAGAGTTATTTAATACATAAAATAAACAAATTCCAGGAATAGGACTTCAAAAAATGAGAAAAAAATTATCTTTTCTTTGTAAAATTAGAAAACAGAAAAATGGACAAAGAGAATAAAAGTTGTGACAAACATTAACTGTGAGTGAGAAAAAAAGGCCAAACTTTGAATTTTATGCAAAAACTATTGTTTAACATTCATAATCAGTTTTATATAAATCTTAGAAATTTTTAACTTAATCCTGTCATTTTGTTCAAATTATTAAGCAACACTATATCCTAAAATGGTTTTTAAAAATTAATATCTCTTTTGCATTTTCATAAGCCCTAGGAGGCTGAGAATTTTATTCCAAAATTTAAGATTTAATGTATAAGTAATTTTAAATATATTTGACTTTTCTGTGTTACATCAATCTCAAAGTTTGATACCTAAAGGTATAAGCTTAGCTCTGTTTTTACTCTGGTGTTTTTATTTTCAAGCAATCGATTTTGTAGGTTCAAGTGTTTTCTTTTCCATAATATCATTTCTTTTCTTTTCACAATAATATCTTGTATTAAAATGCATATATACTTACATATAAATGTACAGTTAGAATTATTATGCTAGTATTAATGTGTATATACGCATAACAGTTTGAATTATGTTTTTTTAATGTCAATGTTAACATTCTTTAGAATTTTCAAATATTTTTCAAAGGTTTTAAAGAAAATGAAATGGTTATTAAAATAAAAAAAGAGTAGATCTTTAATTATAAGGGAAATTTTGCTTCTAGTAATCAAATAAATACAATTAAGTAAAAATAAATAAATAATTAAAATAAATATTTAATAATAATTTAAAAATTTCAAAAATTTCAGTGTTACTTTACAATTTTTAAATAAATGCGCCCGCTAAACCAATTTTTTTCTTCCTCAAATCAATTTAATAATCCAATCTGAAAAGGTCAATCAATCTTAATTTTTATATCTCAAAAAAGTTTTTTTTATAAAAATGTACTGTTTAACATTGAATTCGAACTGTGAATAACTACGACTAAAGCCTAAGAACGTCACCTAAATAAAACAAGACAAGTTGACCTTTTTTCAACACCATCTAATTTTATTTATGTCCTTCTGAAAGTAGTAATTTGTTTAACTATATCAACAAAGCTAATAACGAACGTCTACACTTTAAACCAGCTGGACCTAACAAAAATTCAAAATATAAGAAGATATATTTTTTTCTTTTGAAAGTCAGATATGTCTGGCACGGCTATCTAAACATCGCATGGTGAGTGACACTTAGCACGTCTTCATTCTCTCATGTTACACAACACTAGGTTCTGTATTCAATACGGTACTTTCTGTAATCTGTCCTTCAAATTCATTTTCGGCGAATGAAATGTTTTAATTTCAGCTGTCAAAATGCGTGTGAAGATATTTATCATTAAATATTTTGAAATGCTAAAAATAAATAAAAATAGGAAATTTAATTATTTTTGTTTAAATTTCTTCAGTACTTCCGATTTACTGAATTAAATTTCCGCTAAGTTCTTCGCTATATGTTATTCTATTGCTTGCTTTTCGATTAGGGAATAATTATCTGAAGGTTAGAGAGTAATTTTTTGTTGTCTAAACTATTAATGCTTTCTTCTTTCAATTACTGTATTTTAATCAAATCTTACTATCTAAACTTTTTTAAATTTTTCAACGATTATTTAAATCTAAAGTCAGATTTATAAAGTTACTTAAATATAAATCGTAATGGCATCTTATTCAAATGATTTAAACCGTTTTTTTAAAACAGAAAACAAAAATTGAGTAAGTTTAAGATCAAATGTCGGTCCACATCAAAACCTACAAAAAATATCAACAGCCGTCAGATAACAAGACTCAAAAGCAAAAGGCAAAATATAACAAAAATCACTAACAGGCAAAACAGAGCACTGACAACCATATTAATTAAGCTAAGGCCCTATAGAATGCCATACTGAAAAACCAAAATAAGCGAAAGATTGATTTTGCCCTGTTCAAAGAATTCTAAGATCAATTATATTTATCTGTATGTAAGATGTTTTGAATATATAAAACTCATAATAAATACATACATCTTTGACGTTTTTCATATTTACCATTTAAAAAATGGTAAATATGAAAAAAATGAGTTTTATATTTAATATTGATCGAACATTGTCCTATTCTTGAATCAAAAATATCTCAAATATCAAAAAGCATTGTTACAGAAAAATTAAAACTCATACTCTCTGATAATGTGTTAAATCTTATTTAAATGTTGAATCTTAGTTCATCTGAGGAATCGTAAAAGTTTCACAACCCTTTAAAGATTGAAGCAACTGAAATAGATGAATGGAAAAAGTAAAGGAATGAAATTAATGAAAGGCTGCAAATCTTCAGTACTTTTCAGAAGTGACATTTGGACAGTTTGCTATTGAAAATTTTATGAATACGTATTGAATCTCCAATAATTTTTTTTATTTTTATCATCTAAATTGTAACTTCTATATCATATAAATAGCGATTATGCAATAAAGCACAACTCCAGTTTAAAACATAGAGAAAGAGAAATAAAATATGTTTGAAATTAACAGGTCATTTTATATAAAATACTAAATACTGTAGAAAATTTTAAAAGATATCGTTTATTGTCTGCTAAAAAAACGATAAAAGAAGACCAATTCTCATTTCTCAGTTTGAAAAAATCTTTAACTAATAAGGAAATTTGTATTTAATTTTATCTTATGTTCATAAAATATCTTATTTTTAGTTCGACAGTATAAAGTTTTAAACCATTTCATAATTACATTTGCAAATATAATTCTTATAATACTATTAAGCACGTAAAATTTCCGGACAATGAAATATTGAGACAAAAGACCCATTAATTAACTTAAAGTTAAGCAATAGGATAATTAATTTAAACCAAGAACTATTTACATGAATCTAATTATAGATTTAGTGAATTAAACAAATCAGTTTTCCTAAAAATCAATTGATGATGTCTTTCGATTGCACAAACTACACTGTCTATTAAAATGAAGGCAGGCTTGTTATATTAAAACCGGATGTTCGATTTACTGTCTGAAATGAACTGAATATTGAAAAGATTCCAAAACTATTTAGTCGGCCTCAGGTGATGGACATATTGTAAGTGTAAACGATATCAAATGGAAATTCAATATATATATGACGTTGCTGATAAGCCGATTGATTTATATATCAAGAGAGAGTTAGAAGTTTCTCTAGAGAAAGTTTAAATTTAATGGAAATATGGTTATATCCTTTATACTAAAAATTGTTATAATTCTATAACTTAGAATAAAGGAAATAATATTAAACGGTAAACTAGAGATAATTAGTATTATTTTAATTTGGTTTTTTATGATTTCCGATTTTAAAGTTTTGACCAGTAAATTTGAATTCACCAGAAATATTTGTAATAACTAATCAGTAATAATAAGTAATAACTTAAAAAACAAGCAAATAAAACATATGAATTGTATTATACCACTCAAACATAGAATTTTCTAAATAAATATAACTATTACTTACTCGTAATATCAACTATTAAATTATATTAGTAATTTATTCAAAGATATGCTTTTAATTTCAATTTTATACCAAACGACTTTTTAATACCAGTACATAAATGATATTATAATAAGAAACGGAAAAATGGGTAAATTTAATTAAAAGTAATATTGGTTTATTATTAAATCGTATGTAAAAATTCATGCTTGAAATTCATCACTACTTTTACTAAAAAATACTATAAGTTTATTACTTAGAAAATGCATTTACATTAATAAAAAAATTATAAGAACAATAAAATAATACAAATAAATTATCTTAAAATAGAATCTGTATAAATTTGTTTCAGCAATTCCAAATAGAATTTGGTACTTAATTAATTTCCCTTTTTTCATGCGTTTATAACATGCGTTTTCATTTCAAAAATGAATTTTCACTCATCATATGTCAAGGTTCATCATTTTTGTTTGACAAATAACAAGTGGCAGAAAATCAATATTGTAAAAAATGCAATATCCTTCAAATTTCAAAAAATTAAAGAGCAAATCCAAGAACCTACATGGATATTTTTTAGCCATTAACTATTTAGCACTTAGATTACAAATAATTAAATTATTACTTCGCGTTTTCACTTGTATTTGAACATAATATCAACGTGAAAAATTCCACTCATAGCCTTAAATTGTTAAAAAAATATTTTGAATTGTATTGAAAAAAATTATTATTCAAATCCTATTGCTTTTAAAAGCTTAAATTTATCAATATTAAAAGATCATTTGGAAAAATAACCAATGAAAAAGGTTTATAGAATCATTATATTCAAATTCTTTTTATATATATGTGTGTGCTTATATTACTTTCAAAGACGAGCAACTTATATAATTTTCAAAAAAAATCAATAATTAATCAAAACGATTCATAATATCATTGTTCAAACTCAATAATAATTCATAATTCATAATACCATAATTCAAACTCTGTTAATATATTTATCTATATTACTTCCAAAAGTGAGCAACTAATATAATTTTTAAAAAATTGAATATTTTTATCACAATTAAAATTTAAATAATAAATAAAAAGGAATAAAATTTTCAAAACGAAAAATGTGTAAGAGGAAATTTAACTCACTAAAATCTTAAACTCTTGTCAAGAAGCTATTCATTACAAATTAATATTAACAAATCAAAGAAATTTATCTGTTTAAATTTACTTGTCGAAAATTCACTGAGAGACTCTTTTAATTAAAAAAGTGCTTACAGAATCATTTACATTCAAATTCTTTAAAAAAAAATTTTTATCAATAAAAAGGAACATCTTGCTTAATTCTAAAAAATAATTAATTCTTTTTATCATAAATAAATCACAAAGTACTCAAAGAGAAACTAATCTCGCAAAATCTAAAACGCTTGTTAGGAGCTTATTCGTTACACATTAAGAAGATATCAAAATCAAAGAAGTTTCTCATGTGACTTATTAAGATGAACTTACCCTTTCTTTTTCTTTTGGAAAGCCTTCTTTATGCGGATGAGTATGAAAGCTGCTTTGTCCATTGACAACACATGGCCCTGCTCTGAATCTGAAGCAGTGGATGCCATCTTCTTTAAACTTCCGCGCATTGAAAATATTTTTTTTTCTTTACGGTGAAAACGAACTTCTACAATTCGATTCGAAATACGCGGAAGCAGACGATATCCGACACTTCAAAGCTCGACAGCAATTATCGTTTTCTTCTTTGTTAACATCGGTTTCATTAACTGCCACCACAAGATGAAAATGCTAGTTATTTTTCTTGCTTATAGGTGTTTATGCTCTCTTTCTCATTAAAACGTTTAAGATCATTCCATGCAAATCAAATTTATATCTATCCAAGTCGAATAACAAAGACTTTTGATGAAGCAAATATAGATTTATTACAATTAATCTAGCTTATTCTGAAAATTCCGTAGAATTTTATCGATAATTTTAATTAAAAAAAGTTTTTCAAACGGTTTATTCAAAATGTGTAATATTACTTCTCGAAAAAATTGTGCAATATTCCTAAATAAGAGTGAAGCAAAAATCTTCTTGCGAAATTCCAAATTCACAGTAAGAAAAATTTATTAGTTGCCAAAATTTTCCGATAAAACTCACGTAAAAAGAAGATTAAAAAAATCGTTTGCTCTTTTTTTGTCACTCTCAAATATAATTTTCTTCTTCTTCAAATTCTTTTATCTTTCTCTCGATCATTTTGAAAACCTTTGAAACAAAAATCATATTTTTCGAAGCGCGGAAATTCCTTTTTTTTTCTTCCAGAATTTACCACTATCGGAATGGCAGTGCCTCTAAAATCGTTCCATGTGATGAAGGTTTCTGGAGCAGCGTTCCAGTAAATCCGAGTTGGGCAACTGTCTTCTGGAGGTGAAGTTCAGCCTTCTAAGAGAGGGGGATGCGCACTCGGTGATTGGTTTCGGGGTAAAAAGGGTGGTGGGGATAGTGGCTGAAGCAACAGGAGTAAGTAGCGGTCGACGATTTGTCAGGGGAAGGAGGCGCATGCGCGGAAAATCACGCTGTTCGGATGATGGTTCTTTATTCCATGATGAATGAAGAGTGGCGAAGGGAATGCAAATATTTAAACTCCTTCGAACCGAAATGAGCGAAGAGGCTTTGTGGAAGGGAAAAAAAATAATAATTTCTTCTTCCTGTGCTTGATACAGCGGAAAGATCTAAATAATGAATTTTCACACAGTTTTTTTACAGAAAAGAAAGAGTGCGTTGTTCTCAAAGATAAATACTGAATTTCTAAAAAAAAAATGACAGTAGTATTGGCTGCCGTGTCGTTGATCCCAGTAGTTGAAATATATTAATCGTCTGCTTTCTTCTTTGTGTTAAAAAGAGTTCTAGTCGATAATAAAGTATGAAACTAGCATTCTGCAAAAGTTTCAGATATAAATAAATAAGTTTGTAGAGTATAATTCGTTTTACAATAAACCTAGTTCTCATTTGTCTTTATTTAATCATTTATTTAATCTTCATTAAATTTAATTAGATAGTCAGAATCAGTCATTGAAATTCCCCAAGTTACTATCTTCATTCAGAATTAATTCGGGTGTTTTCATCTATTTATATGCCTTCTGTAGAATAATTAATAAAATAATAATATATTAGTTGTGTAAATAAATTATTATTTACATCTTAAAAAGGGAGGACACTAGGGAAATAAAAAAAAACGAATCTGTATAAAATTTTCTTTTTTATTCAGAAAATAATCATTTTCTACTTACAGAATAAAATGGTATATTTTAATCTGCAAGTTCCTTTTTTTGCTGTAATAATCCATATTTATTTGACAAGCATTAGATAAAATAACTTCAACCAATTGTTTTATTGTTCACAAAAGTTGACTATAATTTCTTAAGAAATTAAGAATGTCTTATTGCTTGGGTTTAATTTAGTTTATTTAGATTAATGTCCCGTTGTAAAGCAATACTAGGGCTATTTTGGGACAGACCTCGTAATTTTGAACCTCGGTTAGATGACAAGGACGCAACCTGAGTTGGTATTTCCCTCTCCACACCATACCAGAGGGAGGACGTTTAGCCTGACAGATTTAACATGCAACGGACCCCTTCACACAATGTTTCCTTGGTGAAATCTGGTTTCAAACCTTAAACTCTACGACTCTCGATCCGAGATCTTACCACTAGGCCACTACGGCCCCACTTATTATATAGGATCAAATATAATTCATTAAGTGCTAGCAATTTTTCAAGGAATAGCTATAGAATTTCAAACAAAATGGTAGGCACAGCATGACTTCTTATGTTATTATTATTGCTCATTAGCTGACTTTGGTGACCAGCTAGTTTGCATAGACGAATAGTTAATTTAAATTATATTCGTAATATAGAACTCCCCCAACAATGCATTTTAAAGCATGAAATGGTGGCGGACAGTGTAACTTTTTAATAGCCTTGCACCCGATCTGTTTATTGATTGTATGGATCTTCCCCAGAAAATCGATGTCATAGCGCTTGGCAAACATAACGTGAATAGAACCTTTTGTATCTGGTCGCTATATTCCAAAATATCCATAATATTAATTCAATTTTGATTTCTCATATAAATTTTGCAGTTAATTTGTAAAATCTTTCTTCATTGTTTCATTAAGGAAAGAAAAAAATTAAATCATCAAAAAAAATTTGAAAAAAAAAAGAATATCTTTTGAATTGCATTTCAACAATAAATGAAATGTTGAAAGTCATGCAGAAATATTAAATTTTAAAAAAACTCAATGAAATAAAAAAGTTATCATTAAAGACATAATTGTCAAAATATAAAATGGTATAAAATTCATTTTCATATTGTTATACTTTCTCGAATTGTCATAGAAAAAAGCATGCCAATTTGTAAGGATATAATTTTTTGAGGCAAGATCTCATATTTAAATAAAAAAGGGGTTAATCAACAGATTTCAGAAATGAAATACTCTGTCCTGAATGTTATGTTTTTGTAAATTATAGTACATCAAACATTTTTTAAACATTTTTTGTCTTCTTTTTATTTGTAGGAAAGTAATTAGATTCAATATCTTAATAGCTTTTGCACGATTCAGTAAAAATGACCATTTTTATTTATTTATTTTTTGCAATTTATTAAATCAAAAGATTTAACTAATGCTTTATATATCCAGAAAAAAATATAATAAGGAATGCTTTTATTAAACAAGTTAATATTTTAGAATACATTCTTTTAATAAATTATATAGTGTCTAAATCATTAAATTTTGAAGGTCACTACTATTGTAATGAATTTAAATGGAAATAATATAGACAAATCAAGCCCAATTATCCTGATTTGTACTAATGATTTTACTGACACCATGACTTGTACTAGAGAATTTAATGCCGGCGTCCTGGCATAAGGGTAGCGCGTCTTCCCCGTGCTCCGGTAGTCACGGCTTTGACTCCCGGTTCGGGCATGGTTATTCCTCTGTGTTCTATCTGCAAAGCGAGACTATAAAAAATGGCTATGCAAGAGAATGTGATGAGTGAGTAGCAAAAAGTGTTACTCTTGGTCCTAGTTGGCGCTTCTATAAAATATGAGAAGCTGATTAGGCTTAAATCGCTGTCTACCTCAGGTAGTCATGGCAAGTGCCATAAGAAGCAACAACAACAACAGAAATTTTAATAAATTTTTTAAGGATTTTTTTTAGAAATATAATAAAAAAATTTAGCTTTTGAAATTTTAAGTCCTTTTTCTAAATGACTGAGTTTTATCTCAATCAACTTTATAATTTAACTTCTAAAATTAAACTTTTTTTTTATTTTTTGAATAATAATAAAAATATTTCAAGGTTAAATCCATAGTTTTTCATTCCTTCAACTACTAACTTGACGCCTGTGTATGTATTTCCGAAATAAATTTAAATACTATCTCGAAAATGTCAAAAGTCTTTGTCTTCGCTTTTATATATCTTTCCTGTTAGATACTTCTTTGCTCACATTATCGATCGCCTCTTCCCAAAGAGCAGGTGTTATCTAAACATCTCCTATGGAAACAGAATCCTACACCAATTTTCTTCACTGAAATAATAAAAAATATATACCAAGTTCCAAAGATGTGGCGATAAACTGACATTTTAATATTTAAATTACTACATTATGGCACCAGAGACTGAAGTCCCTTGATAATTTATTCGTTTCTTTTAAGAAACTATTTCGATGGCAATATTCAGATGAAGCGCGTCTCTCTACTTCTCTCAACAACAGACCCTTTGTTACTCTCCAAAAGGCACTGAATGAATGGAAGTGAAGCAATTATAACCATTTACCTTTTCTTTCAAAAAAAATATCCTCTCATGCGGAAGATTAACTATAATGAACCTCCATCTCGTTATGCAGCGCCCGTTTCTTAGATCGAAAATATGCTTCTTTAAATCCTCGCAAGCTTTTTAGCATTTTCTCGCAGGGTAATTCGCAATTAAAAGTTGAAAAGTTGAGAAAATAGGAATCGCTATTCAAATATTCAGTTGTGATGTTTGAAATTTCTTTCTCCTTCGACTCTTCAGATGATAAGGATTTAAAGCGTGAATATTAAAACCGATGAGGATGAAAGAATTATTCCGGAATAATTCTTTCGCTCCTTGCTAACACTGAATGTTAATAATAAATCGAAAAATCATTCCTTATTTGCATGTAATATTTATTCGAATGTAAATCTTGATAAGTACATACTTATCGAATTTTGTGTAATTGGAATGGAAGTAGATAGAAATTGATCCTTTTATGAAATTAGATTTGAGTTTAATTTTTTTAAGTTTGAATTTTTTTTTCTTCTTACCGTAACCGTAAGGGAACTTAATGACGAATCGTGGGCCGGGATGGCCTGGTTGGTAGAGCGTTAGACTCGTACTCCTTAGGTTCCGGATTCGAAGCTCACCAGCCAAAAGAATCTCCGAGTGTTTGGCGTATGGCGCTCGTTAAATCTGTTCGTGGTCGCAAAGTCCTCCATATCGAGAGTAATATCACTGGGGGCACTGGGTCAGAGGTGATAGTTCTCTGTTCCAGGTCTAAATTACGATCTGAGATGAATGAATGAATTTTCGTGAATGTAGTCCGCCCCCTAAAAAGGGTTGTGACGTGTGTGTAGCTATGTTGTACTCTTGACGCTAGATGGTGCTACTTGTAAAACAAGAGACGTTTATTTCCGGCTTAAATTCTGCTTATGTATCAGCGGGGCTTGTCCATGGCAAGTGCTATAAGTAACAACAACAACAATAATGAATCGTCATACGTAATTTATGCAGTTTTAGATTCTTCACCAAAATAAATATAATTTTAATATTTTGAACTTCTGTATTTACACTTTTCCTATCATATTTAAAAATATTTCTTAATTCCAGATTTAATAAATTTTTCTTGAGTAAAAAGTAATTTTTTTCAACCAAAAACTAATTTAAAAGGTTGAAAAATTTTATTTTTAGTTAAATTAAATTGGGATGATAAGGAGTTAAAGTGTGAATATTAAACTATTGATGATAAAAGAATCATTTTGTAATGACTCATTCACCCCTTGTTGCGTCCAAAATGGCCTGGTGGTAAGATATCGGCTCTTAAATCTTAGGGCTTCAAGTTCGATACCCAAAGGGGGTCAGCGGCATGTTAAATTCGTAAGGGAACAACGTCTTCCCGATGATGTGGTGTGTAGAGGGCGGTGTCAGTCCAGGTGTCATCCTTGTCATCTGACCACGCTTCAAAATTGAGAGGTCCATTCCAGAATACCCCAGTGTTGTTTTACAAACGGTACTTTAATATAACTAAATCACTCACTCTTTGTTAAAGCCGATTTCTAATCAAAGAAACATCTTTCGAATTTTTATCTGACTGTAAATCTTCATAAGTACATACTTGTAGAATTTGATATAAATGGAATGGAGCTAGATATAAATCGAACACTCTGTAATCAGGCCCATGAGGAAGAATTTTAATGGAATTGCCTTTCATTTTCAATTCCTTAAACACATAATATTTGTAACATTAATGTTCCCCATTCAGATTAAAATTGTTTGGAGCATTTACACCCTCGTCTCATTTTTCTCTTATATTCACTAATAAAGATACCCCCAGTAGAGTTTCAAAAAAATTAAATCGTCAGTTTTTAGTCAAAATTTTATAGAAACCAAATTTGTTATGAGGACTACATAACAAATTTCGTCAGTCTATATCAAAGTGTTTTTGTGTTGCCCTATACAGAGAGACGGATATAAAACACAAAAATGTATTTTTCATTTTTACTACGACCTCGAACTGGAATTTCTTGGTGGTTATAATACTTTTACTTTATACAATTCGTAGCCGAGAAAGTAAAAATGTTACTTGGTCCAAATACCTTTGACAGAAAAAGAGCTCTTTATTAAACAGCCAAGCTAATAGTTATGATATTTATATTTATTTAAAATATAACTTACTGAGAGTAGAACATCTGTTTCAAGTATTACAATTATTTCGTTATAGAATTCTATAAAAAATAATTGCAATAATTTTTAAACTGTCAATAAGCTCCGCTAGTAAAGTGCCCTAAGTCATAATTCAATAACAACAATAATTTTTAATTGTTGTTGTTAGTGTAAAAAATCAAAAGCTACTAACTACAAAAAATTCAAAACTTTTAACAAACAACGAAGGTTTATATCATAATAAAACGCGATAATAAAAACATAATTGACGCTGACTTAAAAAAGGGAAATTTTCATGAATTTAAATAGTCACAAACAGATTATTCTTATCAAATTACAGCAATAGCACGATAATGCTTTAATTGCGCCTAGAGAAACCATTCTTCGATTATTACTCAAATGAGAAAGTTTCCAATCGTGTTAGCTGCTCTATTTGTATAGTCTCTACAATAGGGTATAAAATTTTTAGAAGGACTACGAATTTCAGTTTCTAATAAAAATTCACCATAATTCTTGTATTTTCTAGAACCTCAATTTTTGCCACTACATCCGTCGCATTGCTCACTAAATTTGTAGCTTGGTTCAGAAATTATTGATTTTACATCCTTAAAAATAATTGTTGATACTTCATTCTTATAATGAGACTTACTGCACAGGAAAACGATATTAAGAATTTGTTATAAATGTTATCGAAGATATTGTAATAAATAGATCTGATCCAATACTTTCAAAGGTTTAGCCAGCTGCTTTAATATAGATTTCAGAATATTTAAATACGATACCTAAAAAACGTATAAAGTTAAACAACTGAGTTGGTCACTAATAGTGTTGATCTATTAAATTTTTAAAAAAAATTGTGGAAAGGAAGTGCTGCATAGTTTACATTTTCTTTGCTGCACTTTGAAGAATAAAATGTGCTATATCCTGTAAGCACATTTATATATAAGAAAGATGATTAGAAAATTTTCTAACCTCCAGCATAATATGATATGTGTATTTAATAATATCCTTAGTGGGCTATGGTAACGAAAATAATTTTCTATCAAAATATATACAATCTTTATTCAGTTCCTCGTTTTATTTTTTTTAAAGAATATGTTAATTTTAGATTTATTCTCAGATGTAAAAATAGTATTTTTATAACTAAATTCAGCTCAAATACTTTATTTGGTTTTTAGTTAATAACATTTAGAAATTTACAAAAATCTCTTCTTTATTTCATCAAAACATAGACGATCAAAATGCTTTTCATTTAATACTTTCAAAAGATACTTTCACGAGGAAAGTAGAACATGCGTCTTAAAATAATTTTCCTTTGCTAGAGAAAAGAGGGCTTCCTTATTGAAATTCGGTCTGAAAATTTATTATAAAATGGGGACATTTTTAAGTGCTCATAATATCTTTCACTTGAAGTATCCATTGAAGCCGAAGTCGCTACCTTCTGGAATGTTTCTAAACTTTTTTTATCTCACCGTCAAAAGGGGAACTCCAAGTTCTTAAAATTTCAAAATTATTTCGTATTAATTAGATAATTAGAAACGTTTACCAGATCGTTACAGACGAGGCTTTTAAAATATCACTTCAGATTAATTAAAGGTTATTTGTAACTAGCATTTGAACGTGTTACTATCTCCAAGTGTTTTAAAATTACTTAAGCTTACATTTATTTTGATTTTCAGCCCATAAATAAAACATCTTGAATAGAAAAAAGGATAATATAGCGATTTATTAAAATTGTTGGTGACTTCGTGCATTAAGTTCTAAATTATTGCATTTAATAAATTATGTAGATTATGCAATTGTTTAAGTCGTGCTGTGAATTTCATTAAAATGCGCAAAATCCTTGAATAAGTTTGGGTAATTTAATTAGTGAAAATATTATTAAAATTTGAAATATCTGTCACATCTTAATAAAAAATCGTTTTTTATACTTCTCCATTTGATGGTGTGGTTTCCCTAAAACTTTCTTGCATTGTCTCTTATAAGTCTGTCATCTCAGGAACCGCCTTTTATGGCATACAAAGACTATAAAATATTTACTTTTGGCTCGTATTTTTTATTTTCACTGAATCTATCGTGTATTCTTGGCTAATTATTTGGCAATAAACCTTGGTGGACGAAATCTAAGCGGAAACTCGAATTTGTGCTTTTTCTTAACCGAATGAAACCAAACATTGACACAAAACTGAAGTTGTCATCACAGAATCTCATGCCAAATTTGATATATTTAAATCATTGCTTTTCTAAATTATAGTTTTTGTATGTTGTTCTTCTTCTTAATGGCACTTGCCATGGAAAAGGTTCATAGAGGCATCAGCAAGTTTTAAGCCGAAAGGAGAGTCTCTTGTTTAGAAATAATGCCAACTAGAGCAAAAAGTCTGGCTTGGCTATTCACTCATCACAGTCGCTTGCACAGACTCTTTTTAGTAGGAGGGGGGGTCGCATTCATACACCTTACACATCGAACACGGAAGAACAACCATGTCCGAACCGGGAGTCGAGTCTGAGATGGCCATCTCTCGGGGAAAAAGTGCTACCCCTTTGACAAAGCGCCTGCAGTTTTTGTAAATTTCGGAAAGCACTGACCTATATATAGGCTACTTCTTGTTGGATTTCAATGAAAATTTCACAGTTGTCTACAATATAGAATTAAATCAATATATCGAATACTATTTATTCAGTTTCTTTTTTTTGCAATTATCTCGTTAATTATTTTAGAAACACCGAGCAAACGGTCTTCCTCTAAATAGATTTAACTCAATCATTCATAGAAACCTGCAAATTAGATATAAAGATCATATACCAAATTTCAAAGCTATCTTTGAAATTATTTCAGAGTTATCTTTGTCAGACTGACAGACAAACGGACATTTTCTAAAATTGTATTTTTCGCACTCGAGATCTAATACTTACAGATCGAATTATTTGGCGATTACTATACTTTCTACTACATATATAATAAAAAGTTTAACATTTGTTCGAAGAAGTTCTTGCATTTCATTTGTACTTATATAGAAAGTGTGTGTGTATATGTTTATATATTCTCTAAGTACAAATGAAATGCAATACATTCCTCAAACAAATGTTAATTTCTTTTATCTTCTAAACATATGATATAATGCCGGAAACAAACCATCCCGGAGGACCCCAAACTGATAAATTTTCTGAGATCTGGCTGATGTAACCAATAAACTTTGAAACATATCCTTTGTTTTTCCGTCTTTTTTAATAAAGTTTCATTTAAATCACTTAATTATCTCACTGATAGATTAAAATTGAAATCGGATGAGAGCGAAGAAGATGGATAAGATAAATTAAAATGTAAATAAGACAAGCTTTTTATTTATATTTAAACCCCCCATAGATCCTATCTCCTTGAAGAATTATCCTGTTGGAAGATGAGAAGAGAAACATTCTAATTTAAAAAGATGGTAGTGAATAAGATGTATCACCCAAATTAAATCAGAAAGAAAATAAAACGGAACTAAAAAGGTCGTTGAACGCATCCAACAGAGTTTTAAAATGTGCTATTGAACGTTGAACATTAAATTCTGATTAAATTACTTCAAGTTAAAATTGATTAATTGCTCTGAAAATTTATCGATAATTATCATTTTATTACTTCCTGTCTGAGAAAGATATTCAAATAAAATTTAATACACCTGAAAATTAAAAAATACACATTAAAAAATTTTATTTTTATAATCGACAAGAATTTTTTTAATACTTACATTTTTACAAGTCAGATGGGTTAAGCTCAGTTTAAGTACGACTAAGATTATCAAATAGTTTTCTTGTTTGCGACAATTTAAAATATTGCTCTTTTGACGTCTTAGATTGAAAAAATGGTATTTAAATTTCTCTGAAACTTGCACATTCATCATTTTTAAAAGTATTTTTATTTTCTCATATAAGTGGAATAAAGTGGTCAAATAATGTTGGCGAATCTTCCCACTTTAGACCTCCGTAAGTTCGAAAAATATTCATCTGTGTTTCTGTCTGTCTATGTCAAAGACAATCAAAAACGCCTTTAAGTAAACGGTGAAATTCAGTGTAAGATCTTTATGCCAAGTTTGAAGATTTCTATAAATTTTGTTGTGTTGTTGTGACTAATGGCACTTGCAGCGGACAAGCCCCGCTGGTACATCAGCAGATTTTAAGCCGGTGATATACGTCTCTTGTTTTACAAGTAGCGCCACCTAGAGCCAAGAGTACGACTTAGCTACACACACGTCACAACCCTTTTTAGGGTGTGGACTACATTCATGCAAATTCATTCATACATCTCAGATCGTAATTTAGATCTGGAACAGAGAACGATCACCTCTGACCCAGTACCACCAGTGGTATTACTCTCGATATGGAGGGTTGAGATATTGCAACCATATTGCGACCACGAACAATTTAACGAGCGCCAATCGCCACACACTCGGGGAATGCTTTGGCCGGTGAGCTTCGAACCCATAACCTAAGGAGTACGAGTCCAACGTCTACCAATCAGGCCATCCCGGCACATAAATTTTGTATAAAATCTATGCAGTTTCCTGTGTCCACCTGCCCAGCTGTTCGAATATAAATTATGATAATTACTAAAAGAAGAAAATTAAATAGATAAAATTCTATGCCGGGATTAAATACCTACAACATACATTTGTCAAAGTTTGAATCAATTTTAAATACGGGTTAATTGCCCATCAGCCCTTAATTTCAGAAACATCCAATCTATCATTGTTAGATCCAATTAGGGCATCTGATTTTCTTTACTAAATAACAAACTATTAAACAAGACGAGCCGTTTTATTGATGAAGATAAGAGCATAAAATGATTTGCACATTTCAATGTATCATGTCGGAACATCATTTCTTGAACGGCCAAGCACCCCGTGCTCGTGCGAGTTAAATTATATTTTTATTCATTTTAATTGTTTCATTGAATGAGTCACTTTAGTATTGCAAACGATCGAAAAAACTTTGACTCGCATTTATTGTTTAGCACAATATCACGTTTCCTATTTATTTCGTTTCATATAATTATGTGCTCAAAATGGCATTTATCTAGGTTTTATTTGCCTTAGTAATCAACTTTTTTTTAAGTCAGAGCTTTTTTAAGTTAAATGGCAACACGTTATTAAAAGTTGATTTTTTGAGATGCTCCTGCAGATAATAAAGTTTCAATTTTTTCGCCTACGGATTTTTGTTGATTCCAAAAACATCTTCCTAAATATCAAGCAATTAAACAAAACTTGTCATGTTGTATACACATATGAGAAAATAGAAAGATCAATGAGATAACGAAATGAAGCCTCAGATTACTCACTCTAAGAATAATATTTTATACGTTCTTTCTGTTTATAGATCAAAATCTTGCATCAGCGTATTACGAATTAAATCTGTCCCAGATCAAAAATAGCTTAATAATGACTGGCGTGAAACGAATCATCGCCTCATAAGCTTCAATAATCACTTGTCTGGGTCTCAGAATCATGACATGTTTACTCCAGTGTATGCTAGTGAAGTTTCGAAACGAGGGAGGGAATAAAGAAAGCAAAAAACATCACTTAAATACTACTAGAAAGCCATTTTCTTGCCCGCACGCTCTACTTAAGCTTTCTAGAAATATAATAAAGAGAAAGTTCGGTAACAAGTAAGAGCTCCTCGATTACCTGACCCTCTTCTGCAGCGGAGCACAAAAGAAGCAATAAGCATGAGACTAGTATAAAAAGATCATACGAAAGCTGACATTTCTTTTTCTGGTAACGTTAAGCTCCTGCTGTTCTCTTAAAGGACACTGAGTAGTTGAATAAACTTCATGGAAGATACTAACAAGCTACTGAAAAGTATTATATGAAAATAAATTTTTTATTTAAAAAAAATTTCTACCAGGTGGCGCTTTTTTCTTCAATGTATTACGTCTAGTGAGCTTTAATGTAAAAAATATTCTGGCAAAGTTATCCCTTAAAAGAAAAAGAAATAAACCCTGCTCTTAATAATATAGTATAATTGGTTGAATACATTATAAAAATAACTGGCGATAATTTATACATCAGTCATATTTAAATGGGGACATGTAAATCAAAATTTTTAGACTAAAAATAAAAATAATTTATAATTCTTGCAAAACCCAATATAAAAAGAATGAAATGGCAACAATTAAAATTAGAAGGAACTTTGTCTGAAGTCATAATTAATTTTATATTTCTTCGTCGTTCTTATTTTAGCCGAAAATACCAGACATTTTATGCTTTTCTCTACCTAATGTTTATGAATCTAAATATAGAATATACTATTTTTCAACTCACATAAAAACTGGGGATAAAATAAATTTTAAAAATACTCATTTCGAGTATTTTTCTTGTCGTCGGTTTGTTAAGTTTTCAGATCTTGATCATTAAAATCACATTTTATATTTCCTCTAAAGTAATTGAAATTTTATTAGAAGAGTCAAAAGTCATGTCTGATAATCTAAATATATGCATGGAATTATTTTTATTATATTTAACATTTTAATGGTTCATTTTAATCATCATATAAATATTCTAACTGATGTTCCATTTTTTGGAGGATAATTTTTTCGATAAAATTCAACATCCCCATATGCCCTCTTTATAAAAACGTTGTTTGTTAGATTGCCAGATATTGTAAAGTTAGTATTTCAAAGACTATCCAAAATCATTATTTCCAGTCTCTTATTTTAAATCCATTTTAAAGAATAAAGATTAATTTATTCATTGATTTGGAATATAAAATTTTAATTTCATTTCCGAATTACCAGGAACAAGAAATAGAGCATTTTTTTCATAACAAGGCTTTCCTAATACATTAATGTATAGATTTATCAAATAATATATATACCAAATAAAAATGGCGGAGAGTTAATATAAAAAAGATGAACCCTAGAGTACAAATAATATCATTCTTGACTCTCCGACTCATGTTACAATTTAATATATTAAATAATCGAATTATTTTCCAATTTCTAGCATATTGAATCTGGCAATAACTCATCTTTTTTTATTTCCATGGATTGTTATCACGTGTTTGCTTGTAAAATACTAATGGCATATTTTGCACAGAATAGAATCTTTTGTAGTGTACCTAAATTTTATTTCTATTTTTGCCATTTTTTATTATTTCCATGATAATCTATTCTTTCCATTACAATACTATCACTATTCTTACTATTAGTATACTACTATTACTATTTTTTCCATATCAATAAAGAGCATATTTTTAAATAATAATTTATAGGAATTTTCAAATAAGATATAGTTTTCAAATAAAAGTTAAAGGATTATTTCTTTGCAATTTTGCAAATTCAAGTTGTACCAAAAAAGGATTAATTATCAATGCCATATGTTTTATAAAAAGCCAAAATTAACTAATTCTGTCAAACAGGATTAGAGTCCAAAAGCAATGATATCAAACTTATTAAATAAAATTTTAATCTAATAAAAAGCAACTATAATTTTAATTACCACATTTAGATGATATATAAAACCGAATAAATAATACAAAACGGTCACTTACTTCAAACAATAAAAAAAATTGAACAAAATATTCAAACAGAAAATATAAAATAAGTTACAAATTTAAATTAGTATTTTTCAAATTAAAATATTAATAAATAATGGATTATTCTTCTTTAAGAATCATCTCAATATTTGTAAAAGCTCATGACAAAATATATTTAAAGATTTACTTCAAACTTCATTTGTACATTTCTTTAAAATGGTACGCGTATTTTTTAAGCTTTTTAATCATTACAAGTAGACGCCTATTTTAAACAAGAAATTAAACTGATAATTAATAAGAATATAAATTATATTCAGCAATGGGTGTTTCGTCGCTGAAAAAGGAAAATGTTAACATTTTTAATATCTATTGAAAAGATGCCTGATCTATAATACCTGACATTGTTGACAAACTTTTGCGGTCATTTGGTAAATTGGCCAAAAATTTAGCTACTTGCTGACTTTTGGCGGCAAAGAAGACTCTAGATAATAAATGAAGTTAAGTAAAGTATTCATAAGGACTTGAGATTCCGAGATTCCTCTAGAAAACACCAATGTCCTTTAAAAAAAGCTGCGCAATCATTATAGACCTAAAATGAGTCAATATTTCTAACAGGTTAAATACACTTTATTGTGTTTCAGCAACTTTTAATGAAGCTAATAAATGTTGGTCTTTGAATTACGAAGAATTTAGTTTCTAAAATATCAGCATCAATTGAGAATTTCGACACAGAAGATTGAAAATATTCTCCTAACCTTTTTTTTTCAATAATGTGAAAATATAGATAACTTTTATTCTACCATTCATATTCTTGAACATTCACTTCTTGTCATCCCTACTTAATATTTAATAGAATTAGTCAAACAAACCTTTAAACATGAATTGATGTTTAAAAATATGAATTAGTGGGAAAATGAAGTGAAAATAATTATGAAAGAGGAAGAAAAATTCTGAGGCATACTGAAATTCTAACATTTTTGTGGCACAATGCCTGAACCATATATGTCAGAGGGGAAATATTAACTGTATAATATCCATACTGTCCGTTAAGTTTAACTACATGTATGCCAAAAAGAATTTTTTTTTAATAAAATTCTGATAATCTGTATTTTAGGATTCGAGGAATTTTCTGACGGATATTTTAAAATGGCTCATTACGCACAGTTTGTGTTGTGTTGTGACTAATGGCAATTGCCTTGGACAAGCTTCCGCTGCAACGATCAACAGATTTTAAGCCTAAGAAATGCGTCTCTTTGTTTTTACAAGTAGCGCCATCTAGGGCCAAGAGAACGACTTAGCTATACACACGTCACAACCCTTTTTAGGGGGCGGACTACATTTATGCAAAGCCATTTATGCATCTCAGATCGTAATTCAGATCTGGAACAGAGAACGATCACCTCTGACCCAGTACCCCCAGTGATATTACTCTCGATATGAAAGACTTAGCGACTAGGATCAGATTTAACGAGCGTCAAAAAAAGCATCATCAGCATTTTTTTTTCAAATCTTCAGAAAAGATTTTATTATGATCCATGAAATAACTCATGATTTTTTATTAATTTTATTTCATGTCTCAAAAGAGGATGTTTTAGAGGGAAAAAAATTTAAAAGAAGGCATTTTTAAAATTTCTTATTTATTCCAAATTAACAAATTGCTTTCAAGTTATTTATGCAAAATTATCATTTTTATCTAAATTATGTTGAATATAAATGAGAATTACTATGACTACCATGACATCATTTGGTAGGGCACTAATGGAGCTCCTAATGAAACTCATTACAACCTAAATAAATTGCAAAAATGCGTATAAAAGCAGTGTTATTCCAATAGTGCCTAATGAAAACATAGGTAAGGAAAATTTTAAATGTCAAGAGACTGCTAATGAGAAATGTACCGTTAAAACTACATACGTTAGTTAGATTAAACGTATTTTAAAATACTCACGACATTTTAAAACTATAGTAATGAAAGCAATGTTTTTCTGTGTAAATAATATAAGGATTAAACAAAAATATCTTAGTTTGGAGATTCATAATCATATAATTATAATTTAATTTCTTGTTGCTACCTAAATTCCTTTGCTATTTATTTCTGTTCTTAGATTCCATCAATTCAAGTACAGGAAAAAACCCAATATGGGATGATCAAAGAACATTTGTAAAATAACTACATTAAAACTGATTTTTCCTTACTACACTCAGATTTGTGCAATTCATCAAAAAGTGAAATCATTTTATTTGACCCTTCATATATATATATATATATATATATATATATATATATATATATATCATTTAATCTAACTTGTTTCGTGTCTGTAACAAAGAAATTTTATCCCTGAAATTTTCACTTGTTGAATTAGCTTTCAATTTTTTTATTAAAATGAAAGTTCTTAGTCAGAATATCCTATTTTAGAATTCTCAGAAATTAATTATCAGTAAATTCGTCAATTTAATTATTTTTTCCATACTGGTGACGCCATTTGGTTTCAATTTTTTAAAATCTCTTTTAATAAATAATAAAAAATAGAAACACAAAAAAAATTAATTTAAAAATTCTATTCAACATTTTAAAAAGGTTTTTTTTTTTAATTTATGTCAACCTTAAATATTTTCTGTTTAAGCAATAATTCCCATTTTTTTCATGAAAATAATGTGTAATGGGTGTTTTTACGTGCCTTTAAAAATTTCTAATATAATTTTGTTACTTTTTTCTTATATTTTAAATATTTATGAATAACACGACTGTGTAAAATTATATAATATCGAAATACATTATCAGAAAATCACAAATAATAAAATAAACATTGTAAAATTAATAATATAATAATATGAATCAACAGGATTTTAAAACGAAATCATTAGAAAAATGATAACTTTTCCATTTAACTATTCATCGTTCAATAAAGGTTAAGGGAATAAAATCATAAGTGAAACAAATTATCAATTATTATAAAGTAGTGTCATCTCTAAGAAAACTTATTTATGTAATTTTAAGGAAAAATGTTTCGTAATCGAATGATAATTATTCTTTTCAAACACGACATATCATGTATTTAATATTTCAATCCTCCTTAGCAGCCATTATTTGAAATTCTACATCGGGCATTTGATCCAACTCCCCATCGCTCTACCGTCATTTTCTTCACAGTAAAGTATTAATTACTTTTGCCCTCGTAGAGCATCTTGGGAAATATTTGTTCTCTCTTAATAGCCGTCGATTGATGACGCCTTTTGCCTTATATTTCTCTCATGCTGTAATCGCATTAGCAGAAATATAAGAGCAAATTCACCCCGGCCAAGATAACCACATTAGAGATTCTGCCATTGAGACACCACAAGTACCAGTTCTTTTTATGTTTGGCCGGTTCATTCGGATCTGGGGTATTTTCTGTGGAAGGTTTTCTGCTCAACCCCCCCCCCCTCCAACATAATTGAATGCGCATAATTCTATTGATGTCTCTCCTTTGTTGGACTCTCGAAATAGATTGTTCCGAGATAAGAGGGGGTTTCGGGGACGTATGGCAATTCCTGGGCGACACAATTTATTTACTGTTTGCTGCCTTTGATATAAAGACCAAAGGAGTTTTGGAAATAATGTCCTGGGCAGGAAATTATTGTTTTCGAGCTGGGCTTTATCTCTGAGCAAATTGAGAAAAAGAAATCGAATGAATAATCGAATTATATGCTTGAAAGACGGAATGTTCTCTTTAATGAGAAATTTGAAATAACTTCCCTTGCTAAATCATCATAACGGCAGTCTGATTCATCGACAATTTTTGGACTTAATTAGCATATTCTCAGATTTTTGCTACAAAAATCTTAAATGAAGATTCAAAAATGTATATGTAAAAAGGCTGTTAGTTTTGTTTTGAGTCAGTGTCTGCACAAAACAACTGAGCAATCAATTTTTAACAAAAGAATATGAATTCGGAGGAAATTCAATTGTTTAAGAAATTTTGATGGATGTGCAGGCAAAACCTAGACATCCACTGAAAAATTCTGAAACTTGTACACCCATTTAGAAATTCCAGCAAATCTTTATATCAATCAAAGATATCCATCCGTCAATCTGGGCTACGAAAAACATAGTCACAGTCGAAAACCGAGAACAAGGAGCAAAGACACAGACAAAAAGTACACAAGGAACAAAATTTGTAAAAGCAAAAATATAGATCAAATCAATAACCAGAAGATAGTTGAAACACTCTGCGTAAAATTACTAAAAATCTCAATATGTGAGTAGCACTCTAAAATTAGAATCAACTCTCAACCGCTATCTATAATTGTTTCCTAATGTATATGATGAATGTCACTTAGATTTCACCTTAACTTTCTTCAAACTCTGGCTTCTTATAGAGATACACCCATAATTCTTGCAGTTTCCGGAATCTTCATTTTTGTCTCTAAATTCGACACAATATTGGCGTATGGTCACCAAAACATAGGATTATTATCATAGCATTCATTAAAAGAGCCTATAGTTTTCTCTTCCTTATTATACCATAACAGGAAATATGCACTGAAAATTTTTAACATCTTGATAGTTTAACTTTTTGGAATTTTCTCCCCTCAACTATTTTTAGCAAATTGTGCATATATAGCAATACTATAATAAGAGAGAATATTAAACGCTGCCATATAGAGATACGCATTTTGAAAAAGCATCTTTACCGACAGGCCATTTTCCTTCAAATTATCTTTCCTTAAGCATTTTGATATATTAATGATATGCTAAAATTTCATTCGTATGGCTTTTACAATATGACTTCTATTTTTATAACCAAATGTTTGGCTAAGTTTTATTTATCTAATTATGGGCAGTTTTTATGTATTGTCCCACATGCGTGCGGATGGTTAATCTGAAAAAGAGGTTCTTTAAATGGTCTTGCTCCAGAATTTGAATTAAATCTGTAATTATTATACAAAGGTTATACATCATTTTTATTACGTTTATCTTAATAATGTCTCTTTTTAACTTATTGGCTTACCAAGAGAGTAATACTTAATCTCTAAATTTTCTTCGGAATAGAGAAAAATCTTAAACACAAAAATTTAACAAAATATCGAATGTTGAAGGTTTTGTTGATTTATCTGACAACTATACAAATTACTTTTTTAAATCTTTATTTATAAGTAAATAAACATTCAAAACATAAGTCGGTAAGCACTTTAGCTTTATTTAAAAATTTTATAATGGTACACAACTAATTATTGTCAGAAGCAAACCCTATTCTTTGCAGATTTTTATTTCTTTTCCTCATATTAAATTCAAAACTTTTGTAATTATAGTTGTCCTGTCATATATTTGGCATCTGAACCATCAAAAAGAAGTATCGAAGGCATTTTAAAGTAAGTCTTATGTATTTATAATATTTCAAATTCTCAATTAAAACATGATATGCTAACTCATTTTTTTTCTTGTGCAATATTCTAACTGACGTCCTCAAATATATAAAAAATATTTATGGACAACTGAATTAATTATATATATTTATACTTACTTAACTGAAATATATGAAACTTGTGACATTTCTGTTGAATAACTAGTGCCATTTTGGATAGTTAAACTATATTATGTTGAGGAGGTAATACGATATAAAGCCCCATTTCTCTTAATAGTTGCTTCATTCATATTTAGATATCAGAGTGTCTAGAAGGACATGTTCTAAATTCTAGATAAGCTTTATCAAGGAGAATTCTCAAAATAATGAAAGTAGTACTTTGAAATATTATAGAATAGACAACGTCCCATCTTTAAAATAGTTACTTTGAGAAATGTTGAAGGTGAGGAGGTTTATGAACTGTAAAAGGATTAAATATTTAATGCCCTCCCACACAGTGTCCTTTAATTAATTAGAAAGTGGGATCTCGAACGAGTTGGCCTCCATGTGGCTTGAAAACTCGTGGGAAATGAATTTATATTGTCCCCTTTTCATGTCAGAATATCATCGTTACAAAATAATCTTTCGGTACAGAATTTAACTTCTCAACAATTGATTCTTGATGTCAGAAGAGAAATATTTGTTGTTTGTATCGCTGATTCCTTCATAATACATAGTCATATAAAATCTTTCATGTAAATTAGGATATTCTATAAAAGAAGGAAATTTTTTTAAAACGGATTTTTTTAGTTCTTATTAATTACAAATTAATTTCGAATATTGATTTTTTATAATATATCTATATTAATAAAAATGCAGCTCGAAATGCGTTGCTAAGCGCAAAACTAGAGAACGGCTTGACCGATTCGGCTAATTTTTTAAAAAATATTTTCGTTAAGACCCGAGGATGGTTCTTATGGAGAGAAAAAATGAAAAAACTGCGTGGAAAAGAGTTAAAACGACACTTTTCTTACTTTCCCGCTAAAAATCGTCATTTCCTTCCCCCACACCGTGTAAGTGAGATAGCAGGAAGTAATAAATTATGATTTGTTAAGAAAGAAACACGCCAAGTCAGTTGGTTCTCATTCATAGATAACGGGATGTTTAAAAAAGAAAGAAAATAGTTGCTTTTATTATTAGTCGGTATGAATATTTAATCTATGTCTGCTCAAAATAAAGTCTGGACAGGGAAGAAAAAAAGTAATAACAAAGCGAAAAAAGGGTTTATAGAAAGAAAAGTAGTGAAGAAAAAAAGGATATAAAAGAGAAGAAGGGTGTGTGTGTCACCATTATTTCGTCTGTGCGAGGCCTTTTCCAAGCTGTTTTTAAGCTTTCGCATCTCTTGAAAACTAATTGTGTCTTTATTTGTTTAGTGTGTTTACATTTATGAAAATTTGAATCTCATTATTCAATAAAAACATAATTTTAGACCTTTGCCTCCACCATTTAAGTAAAATATCAATTCCGGGACAATCATTGCTCGGATAGAAAGATAATGATGAGTAGTACAGTGAACAGACCATCTGAAGAAAATAATAATAAATAATACTATAAAGGAATTATATTATTATCAAAATTTGTTTGGTTTAAAAATATTTTGGTGAAAAACCAGTTATGGGAAACAACTACATAAAATATTAGCGAGCAAAATTTAGCGAGCATTAATACTGGCGAACCGAATGGTCGCCAAAGGCGGCTAGTCTACAAATTAATCAGGTTTCTTCTTGCTGTGCCATCATTTTTATTGGGTCTCTCATCTTTTAAATTTCATCTCATTGTCTCATTGCCTTTTCAAAAATTATATTAGAGCTTTTAAACTCTCGATAATTTCATCTGGTAAGCAAGATAATTTATACCAAGAAAAAAAAATTCTGATAATTTTTTTTATTCAATTCCTACTATTAAATCCCATTCTCCCTATATATATATATATATATATATATATATATATATATCATTAATAGAAGAAATTCATGCGGTTAAATATATGGTAAGACTAAAAACAATTAAATAAAGTTATATATTGCACTAAATCATGCAAATAGATATTTCTTAAATTTTTTTTCAAATTCAACAAATAATTACACGATTAATAAAAAACACTAGAAAGCAAAACTACCATTCTATACTTCTTTTCCATCTTTTATAAAATACTTTTTATTCACCCACTAAAGTTCAAGTAATTTTTTTTGAATTGGTAGTGAATGGCACTTGATGCTAATACAATTTTTCAAATAGTAATTCCTTAATCAAATTTAATTAATTTTAATACTTTAAATAGAGTTTCAGTAGTTTGTAATGAAAATTGAAATTAGTCGGCAGTAGTATCTCAAGAAATTAGTAGTAGCTCAATCGGTAAAATGCGAGGATTTCAGTATTTTTCACGAGAAGATGAAGAATGAGAACTCAATTCTTGAGAAAAACAATAATTTAGGAATCATTATTTATATTTATTTGTAGTAATTTGATTAAAAAATAACTACAATGAAATTTTTCTTTGTTAACCTAAGTAGAAATTGACCTTTTAATTTTTTAAAATATTTTTTTTTTACTTTCAGGAGAAACTTAAAAATAAGCATTCCACAAACGAAAACATTAATTGTACTTTCTTTTCCATGCAAAAAAAAAACTATTGAAAAAGAGTATGTCAGATTTATTTAAAATACTGCTAGTACTTATAAGTACTAGTAATTTAATGCATTAATACGTGTGCCAGTAACGGCAAAAGAAAATAATTCATAAAACAGATTTAGCAAATACACAATTGGCGTTAAAAATGCAAGAACATATAATTTAATTCTTCATATATTAATCACTTCATCAAATAGTTACATAATTCTTAGTGTATTTTATATAAAATAACCCTAATATATTTTAATTCATAAATTCTCGATGCATTAATCGCTAAATTAAATTGGCGCAACGCTTGTAAGTTTTTCCAAAAATGTAAATGAAGCAAATTAATTAAGTTTGCGGTTTTGATGTGCACAGTTATCCTCTTTTAGAAAAGCAAATTAATAGAAAATAAAATCTTCGATTATGAGGATATCAACCTTCGGAAAATATATAAATAAAGCAAGTATCGGTAAAGGAACGCGGAAACATAATAACGATTGTATAAATATTTATAGATGCATATAAAAGGTTTCGTTAGTCAAATTAATTTATATAAATAAAGAATTTAATTAATAATCGAATGTGTTCGAATTGTTTACTGCAATTACTCTGACAAAGTTGACAAAAGCGATTAATGGATCTTCAATGTCAATAACCCCCTTTTAGACACACTTACTTCCAATGAAAATGCTATAATTTCATTAATCGAATTACTCTTCAGCCATAATAATTTTATTTTATAAAGGATGTCCCAAAATTAATGCAGATTAGAATTTGCGACCATTTGTGCAGTTAAGTGTTGGCAACCGTATTACAAAAAACATTTGGCAGCTGATAGTTAAGGGTTTGTAAAAATGAAATTTTATAAATAGAACAATATGTTTTCTTTGTTGAACGATGTTTCAAAAAATAATGAAAGTTTGGTGGCTACAGTTTGAAAATTTGAGAATTGGCCTCCTAGATCGAGTGATTTAATACCATTCAGTTTCTTTTTAGGAGAGAGGGAGGGGGAGGGTAGTTTGAAGTAAAAAGATTATTCCATCAAGCAAGTGTGCATTGAAGGAAAAAATTCAACCCAGCATCAACGAAATTCAACAACTTTTATGCAAAATGGTGACTGAAAATTTCAATAAAAAAGTGTATATATATGTATCATCAAAACCATTAATTGATGCAATAAGTTTAATTTATTTTTGAAATTATTTTTTTTATTAAGAAAAAATTTTTTTAATTACTAACCCAGGAAATCGCTATAATTGCTGCAATTTGGTAATTACTGGTTTATGCCTTATTGTTATTAATTGCTGGTAATTTGCCTTATGTGTTATTCCATACGTAACCCTATTCTATGTACAGTAAAAATATAACAATTTAAAGAAAATAACTGTGTTTTCTATTTAATTTAAATTTTGCACTAACATAATGCTCTCTAATCTAAAGCTACATTTATACTAACCCTAAACTATTAACTGTCAACTGGTTTTTAAATAGGGTTCTAAACACTTTATTGAACAAATTATGATAAATTCGATTCTGGCTTTAATTTTGTGACACACTTTAGATCACCAAAAAAATTGGTACACCGACGGAGACATAGAAATCACGTATAAATATGAATATTATTTCTTGCCATATTCATCTATTTGATAGAAATATATCCAATTTTGATAGTGATATAAATACACTACAAATAACAAATACTTAATATTTTCAAATCATTTAAATGTATAATCTAATGCATTTCTGTTATAATTTAATATAAATATCTTAAGTTGTTTAAAAGGATAAAGATCCAATTTTTCTAAGTGCAGACAAATTATTCAACACATATAACATCTGATATTAATATGTTACGACTGGTCTCCAAAGGCGGCTAGTCTGTTATAAATCCATTTGTTATTCCACAGAAAAATAAATACCATTAATTACCTAATTACAGTAATTATAGTGATTTCCTAAGTTCGTAATTAAAAAATATTAATAAAAAAGAAAAACAAATTTCAAAAAATTGAAATTTTTTTTTATTTAATTAATTTTAAAATTACAACTTCCAATTACCGTCAAGATTCCTCGTCTGTATTAAGAAAACTCAGTTATTAAACTTTGAAATATGAAATCTATAGTTTCGTCATATTTATTCAAAGCAAGCATATATTTATCTCACATTATTATGTCTTTTCTGAAATTGATTAAGGATTTGTTTATTATATTTAAACCTAAAATTCTTATGTTCTTTTCTTTTTGATAGGTTGTTGCTTGTTTCTCATTTACTAATAATTTTTAGGGGTTGCTTGGGTTAATCCAATGCATTATTTAGTTTAACACAATAGAGTCCTCAGTTTCAGAAGTCTTTAAAGTATCCGGAATTCTAAATTTTAGTTAGAATTTTTTCAATTCTTTACTTTCTCTTATATGGTCAATCTTACTTTTCACATTTTAAAGTGCAATTTTTGTATTTCCTTGTTAATAATAGGCGTTTTACAGTTACTTGCGGCATCAATTAATTACTTATTAATGGTGTGCATAAAAAAGTTGTTGTTTTCTTTAGTTTAAATGCTGATATTTTTATTATCGTTATTTAGAAATGTTAACAAATTACTTAAATTATTCTATTTAATTTATTTTTGCGTTTTGTTTCTTTTATTACAGCTGAAAATATTAATTAATTAATTAATAACCACCTAACCCTTGAATGAAAATACTGATCTAATTCTTCCTGGTACTCGATAAAAATAAAATATTCGAAGTAGAGCCTTTTTTGGAAAAACAGGGATAGAAAGCACGGCACGATTAGGAGCCAGTAATCTTCTTAAACTTCGTTTATGAGACTTAGAGCTTGTTAAGACCGCGATTCCTACGTAGTTCTTTTCAGAGGACTTCATGAAAACAAGATCTGGACGCCTAGGGCTCTTCGTTTAAATCTTATTAGGCCTTGGATTGGTTGCGCATTAGGGTCTTTTTTTCAGATACTTTATCATTTTTCTCACATATGTAATAGATTTAGCAAAAAGGATTTATCTCTGTATTTGCGACGAAAATAATAACGCGATGAAATAAATAACTCTTAAAGCAACTACTTTTATTTTCCTTCCGGAGGAAACATCTATACGAAATTTATATTATTGTAAAAACAAATCATAGTGAATCAGTATACATGTATAAACGTTGAACATTTATCAAACTACAAAGCCAAATTCTATCGAATTTTGTATGATTAAAATTGAATACAAATTTTGAACTAAAATGTTGATTAAAAAATACAACTATTTAAACAAATTAAATTTTATGTAATACGTCTTTCTGGCATTGTAGTAAAGCATCTTCTCCATGATCAGGGTGTCCCGGTTCATACAAGATTTTTCATTTGTGTTCTATCTATGAGGTGTGTATGTGAATGCCCCCACCCCTGTAAAAAATATGTTGTGCAAACGAATATGACGCATGAGTATCTAAGACTTACTCTTGACCCTAGATGGCACTACTGAAACAAGAGACGCTCTAGATGCTCTATCGGCTTAAAATGACTGATTTCGGTAGTGTGTTTGTCTACAACAAGTGAAATAAGAAACAAATAGCAAATTTTATCTGGGATCTTTTTACACAAATTCTTACTCACAGTTAAATTTCGGAAACAATTATTTCGAAAAAAATAGTCTAAAACACATATTGCATAGGGTAAAAATCTGCAACAAAGTTTATCTATACATTTGTTATTGTCTTTACATTTGGTTATTGTCGTGTATATTTATTCTAAGACAGCCATACAGATTCCTATGTATTTATCTGACTCAAAATTTGATTAAAATATAAAAATTTGGTGTAAATATCTTCTGCCTAGTTTCATGTATTTAGCTCAAAAGGTATGTAAGCTATCATATTCACAAACAAGCAAATTTAATTCTAAGAACATGTTTTTTCCACTTAAGAGCTCCAAAGACATTTTAAATACTACACGTTGCTTCGTTTTATCTTTATCATGGTATCATAATAATAAACTTTTATAGATACATTAGACCAACAAATAAAAAATATATATAAATAAAATAAACTCCAGAAAATTAATTACGTTTTAGTGACTCAAAAAAAATACAAAAGTTTGTTAAATGACTTCGTTATTTTATTTGAAAAATTTAAATAAGAGGCAAAGAAAATGACATTTCTACATTCTTTATCATCATGACACTAACATTTCTACCATTATAATACTTTTTCAGGGGGCAATTTTGACTTAATTACAGAAAAGAGTAATTAATTTTCTTGTAAATTATATAATTAGTTCTCATTTTAAAACTTAAAAGTTTGAAGAGGATTTTACGCCTAAAAAATGTTAGGACTTCATGCGTAATATCTTAGAAGTTTCTATTCATAATAAAGACCATTGTTTAGGGGAAAAAATTCAATCCTTTATAACTCACATTCAAGCAAGATGTAAATTAAATGCTAGCGAATAGTTACAGCACACAGACCTCATTCAACTAAAATAAGGTCAGCTATCTCGTCTGGCCAGTGAAGATAGTTAATTGACTACTTTATATTAAATTACTCCTACGCTAATGCAAAATTATTTCTTAATTAAATAACATTTTTCCCAATATGACCTTATTAAATCTATTACTAATAAAGGAAAATGGGCGCTTATGTGTGTGTTGTCGTTATACAGGTCAGAAAGTTCCATTTATGGTTTCTAAATTTAGTATAGATGCACTTTGTGATAAACATGTATACTTTCGGTTAATTTTCGTGAAAACTTAATATGGATTTTTTCATTGAATAAAAAATATGGAAGATTTACTTTATTTTTCATCATAGCTTCTGAAAGTACTATTTCATTGAAAATGTCATTTTAAAAGTTAACAAGTAATATAAAGAACAGTTTTTTAAAATCAATTCCTATTTAGATTAAGAAAGAAAAAATTTATTTTAGTTACTTTTTATTAAATAATTACAATTAATATAAATATGTATATAAATATAACATAATAAATAATGACTTAAAAAGCGGCAAAATAGAAAACGAATAAAATATTAAGCGGCAAAATAGAAATCGAATTTTCTGACAATTTTCATTCTCCTTCCTATTTTCCATACTCTGAACTCGCAGGACAAGAGAGGCAAATCCAACGCCATACCAACCAGACTATTTCGGCCTAACAGTTACAATAACTAAAAAAAATTGATTAAAAAATTATAATATCATTGAATTTTCAAAGCCAACTGAGGATTTAAAGCCAATTAAGGCAACGCAAAATGCGTGCTTTTTCTACATTAGTTAGGAAACGCAATACAGATTAAAAATTCTAATAGCAGATTCTAATTTTACGATACAAATTCTAATGTTCTTTATTCTGTATTATTTTAATTCGAAAGTACTTCAAAATGGATCGGAAAGATCGATTAACTAACATTGTTTAATTTAAATGCATCAAACAGAATGAAAATAAACAGAATCGTCTAAAATAATCAGCCGAAAAATTGTTAAACCTAACCTCATCAGGGTACGGAAAAAAGTAATTCGTTACTTATTTGGTGATGGGGAATTGAAGTTTTCTGGCTAGAAAGTTAGTTTTTAATCAATTTATAAAAAATTAGTGAATTAATATTTGAAAAAACTGTATTAACATCAAGTGCCATTCACTACCACACAATTTACTTGAACTTCAGTGGGTGAATAAAAAGGAATTTACTAACGATTGAAAGGAAGTGTCGACTGGTAATTTTGCTTTCTAGTGTTGTTTATTAATCGTTTAATTATTTGTTGAATTTCAATCATTTTTAATAATATCTATTTGAATGATTTTGTATAATATATAACATTATTCAAAATGTTTTTAGTCTTATCATATATTTAACCGTAAGAATTTCTTCTATTAATGAAAGATAAAGAAATTTTCAGTTTTTTATTTACACAATTTACACCATTTCTCATGTAAATTGTGTAATGGAGAAATTTAGTGCTATAATCTCTCAATTTAAAGCAACATTCGGGCTATTTTATTTGAGATCTACTAAACTTGAATCATGGTCAGATGACAAGTACGATACCTGATTTCCTCCCCCTCCCAAGTTTCCAGACCACACCAGTAGGAGGGGGCTTGGCTTCGACGGATTTAACGTGCATCAGACCGATGACGTAAATGGCGGCTGTTCGGTGAAATCAGGTCTCGAGCTTGAAATCTTCCGGCTCCGAGCCTTAAATCTTACCCCAAGGCCACAGCAACCCACGAGGGGTGGGAAATCAAAGTTACAATACATCGAAAGATGATGTAAAAAACAGATTACATAAAAAAGATAACGCATTTAAAAAATAGATTACATAACATTAATTCAGTAATATTAACTCCTCTTTTAAATCAGCTCTAGGACAATTTTCCGTCTGCCCTCATAATTTTAAACCACTGTCAAATGACGAGGACGATACCTGAGCTGGCATTCCCTCTCCACACCGGAGCAGCGGAAGGATGCTTATCCCTAGTGGATTTAACGCGCAACAGACTCCCTTACCCGACGGTTCTTTGGAGGAATCGGGTCCCGAAGCTGAAACCCTACGGCTCATATACCGAGACCTCACCACCAGGCCACAGTGGAATGTTAGGGTTCGTGTTCTTTAGAACATTCACGATGGCAATTGAATTAAATCCTTTAAAAAGGTTCATTTATGCTAGAAACGGAACAAATGAAAGATTATTAAAATAATAATGCTATAATGCCTGTTGGATTAATCTAGAGAATTAATTGATATTGAACTGATTCATTATTTTTAAGAATCGGCGATTCCGATAAATAGAGAAGAATCTTCTGAATGGATCTTATATTTTATTCTGAAATTATATTAGTAATTTATGTACAACTCTGGTAAAATTTCTGTAAGTAGAAAATTTTACCAATAACACTATGAATATTTCACACGCAATATACTCGTAGTGGAAAGTATAATTTTTAAATGCATTCTCTAATTGTATTTTAAGATTTTGCGTAAATATTTCAACGACGAAAAATCGTCCAAGAAATAAGAATGAATTTGGGATTAAAATGTTCTTAGAGTCTACAATAATCTTAATTTGAGCTCTAAAAATTAAAAATGCAATACATAATTTTAAAAGGAAATCTCTTTAGTGTTAAATATTGCCGCAAAAAGGAAGACTTATGATACTCCATGGCTCGATTGCCAGAGCATTGGACTTAAAATCGTTTGGTCCGTGGTTCGATTCCCGGCAAACGGATTTTATCCAAAGACTGGAATTTTAATTTAAAATTTATCTTATTACTTCTCTAAAATCGAGATGATTCTAGAACATTCTTTACCACTCGAACGAGATGATTCTCGAATGTTCTTCAAATGTATAAAAGCTGAGTTCTTCTCAGTTCTTCATTCTGTTCTCCAGCGAGTTGCTTGGTGCTAATAAACGCAATTGTTCCTAATTATCCTTGTCTTTAATTCAATCTTCGTGACAATATGATTAGCTTCAGAATTCATGCAAAATAAACAAAAAAAATTTTAACAAAATCATTAATTCAATTACTGATTTGCTTTCCCAAATTGTTCAAAATAACAGCAGTAAATAAATTGAAAGATTGATTAACAACTTTGTTTATTCCGTTTTTAAAGCAATACAGTAAACTTTGCTCTTGTTTTCGTAATTTTTGTCAAAAGTGAAGAGAAATAACAGCAATCTAAAAATAAATGAATAAATAAATTTCATCCACCCACACAAAGAGGTTTGTTTACTTGGTACGATAATTGCTTTTTGCAATCACTTACCAAAATTTATAGAAATTTAGATTTCTTATCATCTAGATTCCCTGTTCATATCAGATTTAAATTTAAAAATATATATTTAAATACACTGATGTGATAAAATAATTTTTAAAGGAATTATGAGAAATAAATTGAATGCGCCTGTTATTACTTAGCCTTATATGTATATATGAAATCAACAGAATTATTATGTGAATTAAAATCTTCATCCAGTCACTCGCAGTCAAAGAAATGACTCGCGTCAGTTCAAAACCTGTTTGCTTTTATAAAAAAAACTCTTTATCGCTACAAACTCTCAATTCAATTTTCATAAGTATTAACTTCAAAGCTATTCGCTATCATTTATGAAAATATTTATTATACTTAAAATTAGTTTAACAAAAATCCAATGTGAATGTGATGAATGTGAATTATTTTTTAAAAATTTATATTACCCCCTTAACTGTTTTAATTTCTTTAATATCTAATAAGATTACATCTTCTATTTTGAGAAAAAAATTTTTATTTTGATTCAATTGAATATCTATTGAATAATTAACTATGTATTTGAAGTCATTTTACTGTTGAATTATAATCGTTATAAATGCTTCATTTTTAGCTTACAACTATAAAAATTCGCTAAATCGATGCACGAATGGCACTGGGGTAAAACAGTTAAGGGACACATATAGTCTGTTATAACCTGAAAAAAAACAAATAAATTTATGATTTAAGGGGCGATATTTGATAAAAAGACGAAAAATATCCACTTCCGGTTTCGTTTTCGACTACTTTGAATTACTCAAATCTCCATATCTCCATTTCTATTAATCGTAGAAGAAAAATAATAATTGATTTAGAAAGCTAAATAATGTAATTTAATTTAAAAAATAAAGAGAAATTGTGAATCTTGACCATAAGGGGCCTTTTAGACATAGACGGATACCCTAAAAGGTTTTTTTTTGTTATGTCTATAATGAGTCTATGTTAGTGCCCCAATGTCAAATTTTGAAAGATTTTCACAATAAGGACATTTGTTTAGATCCTCCTCTTTATGAAAATTGCTAAATAATGCATGCATTTGACTGATTAGGAAAAAGATCTACAATTTTCATTTCAAAAGCCCAAGAAAATTTCATTCACCAACTGGACATATCAGTTTATACCAAGTTATTGAAAATGGTGCTCATGAAAATAATAATCCAATGGGACATACCGAAATTACCATCTGCGGGAAGATAAGATAACTAATAGATTAGTGCTGCGAGGGGAGTAACAATTTTATAACTCAGGAATACATCATTTGCATCTGTCCTTACAAAAAACCCAAGCTATCTTCTCATATGATATTTTTATCTTCTGTTAAGGTAAGATTATGTGTAACTTGATTGTTAATACTTAATAAAGCAACGTATAATATTTAAATTTTTAGATAGATAATAAAGTCATTAAAACTCTGACTAGTATTCCGTTTCTGAAGTGTTTGAAACAAACAAAACTTGTCAATTTCATTTTGTATATTTCAGATAAAACTCTTAAAAGCTCTAAAAATAAAAAAAAGTAATCAATCCTCGTTCATTTTTTGTGCATGAAGAATTCTATTTAAAAAAAAGCTAACATGAAAAATTAATACTGCTTTAACACAAAAGAAAGTCACAGTTCCATTTTTACCCTTATGACCATGACAAAAGAAATTCTTTATTTTTAAGCCCATGTTATGAGAGAAATCCGGGCTGTTTTAAATATAAAGTAATCATCTAACGTTCAAAGCTATTCAACAACTGCTGTTCCGTTTCATTCTGGAGGATTTGCGTAACAAAGACACTTTTTCTCTGCTCAAAATATGCTTATTTCTTTATAACTCTGTGTCATTTGTTCTTGACAATGGCACATTGCGAATTCTTTTCTTCTATAAAAAAATAAAAGGCTCAGACACCTTTTACTAGAGTCATGACACCGCTTTGTATATGACCAACATATTTAAGATAACATGGTAAATTATAAGAGGATAAATGAATCATAACCTTATATTTCATTTAGTACGTAATAATGTTTGCATGATCGAAATGTAAAGATTCAAAATAACGAAACAGAACATATTCCTACATTATTATATTACGCACCAACCACCTTTTGTGACCAACTCTTTAATCGTAAATTAATGCTCGTACATACTCCCCTAGAAGTGCAAATTTTAAAAAAATAAATTGAGGCAGATATCAAAGTCGTGTCATTCTAATAGTTCTACACCATTCAATCTATTCAATTCTGTTCACCATTCAATTGTTAATACGATCATTCCTAATGGTGTCAAGTCCCATAACATCATAGTACTATTAAAAACATAAATGTCTGTTTCAACTATTTAATATTTTTTTTATATATATATATATATATATATATATATGAGTAAGAAGGAAAGTTTAGGAATGTTTAGGCAGTTATAGGAACAAGGCGGACAATTCCAGTTTTAAACCTTTCTGGGGAAAGTTTCAATATCAAACCACATCGAGGGAAACAAATACAAATATTTCATTTGACGAGTTCGAAAAGGCAAAATATAATTTGACTCTACTGCACCATTCTCAGTAATAAAGAAATGAAATAATTTTCAGAAATTCATAATAATAACAGGATTAGTTCTAATAGGAATCCTTCATAATAATGTATTTGCAATGGTTTAAGATCAATATAATTAGAAAAAAATTTTGAACCTTTAGAAAACAGAAATTTTAGTATGATAGGCAAATGAATGAAGTAAAGATAAGGTATCAGAGTGTGTAACGATTTCGTTGTTCTTATTACTGATGGGTGCTCTTTCTGTAGAATTTACAAAACAGATGTACTTTGATTATAGCCATATTGTATTTAATAACTTAATTCTAGTGTTTTCAATGATGCCATAATGAGATATAATAAAAAAATTCCTAACAGACTTCAATTATATCACATTTTAACACACTATCATTGATAAGATTTCTGAAAATAGCATTTAGTTTCGTTCTTCAAATAACAGTATTTATCTCTAGTGATGTTCATTATTTTCACATCATATGCATCTTATCAATGTAATCTATAAGATTTCTTTGCATTGTTTTAAGAGAAAATAAATTTTTCTTATCCTTTCTTTTTAAACACCTGTTGGGTTGTTCCTTATGGTCCTTGCTATGGACGAAATTGCTGAAGTAGCCAGCGATTTAAGCCTGACTAGCGTCTCCTGTTTTGTAGTAGCACCAACTAGGGCCAAGAGTACGACTCACTCATCACATTCGTTTGCACAGCCCCTTTTTATAGGGGCAATATACAAAATTTACAGATAGAACATAGAAGAACAACCATGCCCGAACCAGGACAACCAGATCACGGTGACGATGCGCTACCTGTATGTCAGGGCGCAGACTTTTAAACATCTTTAAGCCTCTATCGTAACATATATCAGGACTGACTTGATTTAGTTTAATTTTTCATTCGTCTAAATTAAATTATTTTGTACAAATTCCCTTTGAAATCTATCAAAATAATTTTCAGACGGTACAGTCTCTTTTTCGGTCAGTCTCAGGCTAAACTAGTATTGTATTTCTTAAGGTAATTTAATAGAAAAATTAATTATGTTGCATGTTTAATAATTTACAACCTCTGGAATAAGATTAAATCATGTTTATCTACATTTGAAATTCGATCAAAATTAACTCAAGCTCTTTATATTTAATTATCTCAGTAATACATTATTTTAATTTCATTACATCCAAAGCATTTTTCTCCATGTATATATAATTTGTTAGACAAACAAAAGAAAGTATAAGTAAAATTAGTAGGATTTTAAAACTTAAACTGATTTTAGTTATTACTTTTTGTATAAAATCCCCATAAATCAGAATTATTTTTATTTTCACATGTAAGATACAAATATGTTTGATTGAAATCTTCGATTAATATAAGGATTTGAATGATAGTAATTTCAATGCACAATATCAATTTATTTCCACCCCATTAATAGAAACCACGGTTTTACTTCGAACCCAGCAACAAACTTCCCCTTCCTTCTTTCTCAATAAATATGGAGAAAACAAATAGTTTCATAATGCATGAACTCGAGATGTTTTGATTAAAAGTAATCTTTTTTCATTCGTTCAATTTTTATCTAACATTGACATTTCATAGCTACTTGAAGGCGTTGAGCGTAGCACAAGAAGAAAAAGAAGTAAACGCATTGTGCAAAAGAAAATTGTTTTCTGAAGCATCAGGGCATTAATTTTTTTGTGGGCGCAGAAAAGAAACCAATTTTGGAACCAACTAAATAAATTAACATCTGAGGAATTTTTTTCTCTCAATCATCCGTATTTGTTAACTGCAGTCGGTAAAAACTTGCAATGTATGAAAACAAAACAAAAGTGAATAAATTGTTTCAGGGATTAAATAAAATTTTCCCCTCTTTTTATTAAAATTTGAGAAATAATCTAAAAGAAAATAATTTAATATTTTTTACCTCGAAGTAATATTTCTCGTCTCATTATTAATAAATTGTTTATTAATTCCGGAAGCATTCTTTACTTATGGATATGTCAACAAATGGCAAATTATAAAGCATACAATAACGAAAATTACAAATTTCATTAAAAATCGAAGACAGATTCGCCTGTAGTCAGTGCAAGGTAACCCATAAAAGCAATAGGCCTTAGTAATAAATAACCATATTTATGAACATGAAAACACGAATATGCAGACGGCAAAATATAGTTGAAACGTACACGAACAATATAACAGCACTTACATCAAGCAGCAATTCACAAGGGGTAATCAGAGGAAACAATCACAATTGGGCACAAAACGGTGAGAAGAACTCGGCAGGAGGGAGGAGGGAATCCACGTAGTTGTTCACCAACATCTCTCTAAACGTCTGCTTCCTCCGCTGTCTAATCGGCACATGTTACCATTAAAGTGTAGAAATCAATAGATCTGCAGATTAGCTAATTAATTTGTACATAAACTGGTGAAACCATTTAACTATTAAAGTGCGAATATTGGTTTATTTCTTAAATTATCAAGGCAATATGCGAATTACCCAGATAATTTACACATTACTTCATTAAAGTGAAAGTAAGATCTTTCCTGGGGCAACAACAATGTTTCTTCACGCTTGAACTAAATGTCATTTATTGATTGATTCATATATAAAGAATCACGTTAATACAATCGAGCAGTCAGCACATTAGTTAATAGAAAAAATTATCAATCAATTAAAAAACTATAACATAACAACTCAAATAATTTAATAGATTATCATAATTTTGGAAAGGAATTAGCGAAACATATGATAAAATTATGCTAACTTAATCGTGCAATCTGAAGATTGGTGACACTTTGAATTGCATAGCAATTAACTTTTTTTGACAAGAATACCTATTTGAGGTGTATTTGGGTTAGCTGTCACCATTTTTAGAAAACCTGCCCAATACCAGGGATGGTTCATTGCTTTTTGTCTCAAGAATATTTTTGCAGAAGGGATATATTACTTAGTTAAAAATCTGTCACTGCAAACACTGAATGCAGACCCCGCATGAAACTTTTGATTTTTAAGTATACAGAAGCTGCTAGTGTGCATATTATCTAGTTAGCGGAAAACTCTTTATTCCTCACTTTAACGTATCAAAGTTAATTAGCAAAAAACTAAGTAATCTGCATATTAACGCTTTTTGAGCTTCAACAGTAATATATTTTTATGAATTAGGGGCTCATTCGATTTGTTAGTCGATGAAGAACCAGTACTTCAGTTAAAAAACGACGACTTATTAAATATGAAAAAATGAAAACACCGCCAAATACATGGCAGCACACTACAACTCAGAGTAGCCCACAAGTAGTTATCGGTAATAATAAGAACTACAGCACACAAAGTGGCCAGACAGAATTCAGCAGGATGAGAGAATCTATATAGCTACATTCTACAGTCTCCCCAAATGCCTACAGTTCTCTAGTGTGTCCTCAATTTAGTTTTGTTAAACTCCGACTACGCGACTGGCTACTCCATACACGACTCGATGCTGCTTCTATATTAAACAGTAGGATTTGGCAAACTCTTGAGCTCCTCACAACGCTTGCACTTAGCTAGACTGATACAACTATTCATTGTTTACTCGGTATGCGACTCTAAATCTTTCGGCGATTCTATACACAACTGTTTTCAGCTTAGGCTGTCAGCCTTTTATAGCTTCCGAATCCTGGCAGCGAAGGTTCTGGAACCATTCGGAATATATTGGTTCCTACAGATTCTGTCACCAAAATTCTAGAAAATTCCAGTATTACATATTTTTTTAGCCAAATTCAACGCCAAGCCCTGCGATCACTGATGAGGCATCCGATCAGCATCCAACAGAGCTGATCATAAAGCAGTCTTTCCAGTAATTGAATTAGCCGTTCTGAGAAGCAATATTAACGATTTTTGCAATATTTACCATTTGATATTTACACCGAAACCCATTTTGATTATCAAAATATACATATATATGGATATGAATTTCTCGGTTTTGAAAAAAAGTCTTTGAGATAAATTAAGTTTTCTTACAAATATTCACAAAAAACAGCAGCTTAAAAACCACTTCTTTAATCGTTGTTCTAGATTTAAATCATATAACGCACGTCGTTTTGATTTTATTTATAAAAGAAATTGAAAGATGTTCACTTGAGCTAAAAAATTCTTAATTAAATTCGATAATTCCTGTTTAAAAAATCAGGACTTCAGCCTTTTGACAAATAAATAAATATAACTTAATATGAATTAATTTTCTATAGTTAGGCTAATAAAAGATGTACACATTTTTATTCCACACGATTATTCAGATTTAAGTGAAATAATTATTTCTATCTTGATATGACCAGGCATAATTAAATCGTAAATATTCATATCTCTTCAATATTTTAAGATTTGATATCTAATGATACCTAGCATAGAAATAAAAATAAGGGTTACAAACAAAGAGATAAGCAGTTGAAATCACGTCTATTAATATAATTTCACGTTTGTATATACGAGATCAATCTAAACATGAAAAGGCCAATTAATTTTGGTGTAATTTGAGTTCCCCATGAGTTAATTAGCGTAAATTCCTCCTAAAGGCGCTCAGTGGAATTCTTAAAGAATTTCACCGGGTGCCAGTTCAAAAATCAATTAAAGGCATTATCAAATTAAGCAATGCACTTGAACAGCTTTCTCCCGGATATAATCTTTCCTCTACTGGAAATCGAAGAGAAACAATGTTGAAGGAAAAACTTCTTTTGAATATCACATAAATTTTTATGATGAGTGTTAATGTGTTTTGCTTTTAAATGCTATATATATTTAAAGACAAAGACATTAACACAGATAATATTTGTAAGGAATTAAGCTCTGTTTATTTTTTCATGTGCACACAAATATTGTATTTTGCACTGAAATAGCTCTGATTACATAACCAAACGAATTTATGTCGGGTATAAATTTTCTTTGAAAAATATCATAAATCAAATACTGACGGCATGATTTAAAATAAATTATATAGAAATAGCCTCTTTATTCAAAAAAAGAATTCAAACTCGTTCGATGTTTTAAATCAAAAAATATTATTCTAAACAAACAATGCTTAAGATGCAATAATACAGAGAATACACAAACGTGAATTGTTTAATTTCTGACTTTAAACCCAGTCCCTTAAGTCAATATGAGGGGATATACATTACCAGGGAAGAAAAATGTTTTTGAAATGGATCTTGAAGTACCTAATTCCAGACTCTTTCCCCGATCGGAGAGTTGGGGAATTTCGAAAGAAGACGGATCGCCCAATTAGTCCGCTTTTGAAGTTTCCGTCTCGGAAAGTTTATAAGCTAATGTTGTGCTATTCAAACACTTCACACGAAAATGGTACTCTCCTCTCTTTAAAGTTGGGATAACATCACAAATTTCATTTTTTTTCCTTCGGTATTTGGCTCTACAAAATTAATTTGTTTAAAAAATCTCTTTTTGTCTTCGTCCAGGGTAATAAAATTGTTTATTTAACTCTTATTTCGGGAATTCAACCAACTAGACTATTACAGATGCATGTGATCTTCAAAAACAGAAACCCTTTTAACACACGAATTTCCACTTTTCATTCAAAAACAATTTCTGTCGTTTAATTTACCTTTCTAGAAACCTCATTCGATTTATTCATTCTCATTTTTTCAACGTGAATTTATTTGAGATTTAGTTTATTATAATGAGTTGTATACTTAAAAATATTTATTGTTTCCTCAATATTTTTACATTTTTACATGTGTTTACCTACATGTTGTGTTTAAATAGAGGAAACACTGTGTGTGTGTGTGTGTGTGTGTGTGTGTGTGTGTGTGTGTGTGTGTCCAAGTAGATTTTATATTTTTCTGTATATAGAGTTTTATTGATTTGCTACTATTTTTCGCATTCGAACTTTTTCTGATTATTTGATTGTAAATTAATCGAACATTAAAATAAACATCCATACACCCCCCTCTAATATTAAAAGTCTCCGTCTCATTTATTTTGAGTATTGATTTGATTTGTTTCATTTATTATACTGAATTAGGATTCAGTATAATAAATGATGCCATTTAAAGTTTCAAAACAGAAAATAAATGTATAAAAGAATTTTTTTTTTAATTTTGGGTTTATTTTTCAAACTAAACCAATGTATTTACTCACCAATATTGGATTAGAAAAAGGGGAGATGATCGAAACATCGTGTTTTCGTATTTGAATAATAAAAGACAGAAGAAAATTTTAAATATAAAAGTTCATCACAAATTCAAATAATATTATAATGGTCAATTTTTTGAAAAATTCTGATAAGTTTTCATTTTTTTCTCAATTATTATACCTAAGTTTATTTTCTCACTACCCAAACCTTTGCCTCCTCGAAGTTTAATATTTAATGTTTCACTAGAAAATTTACAGAAAAAATTCGATATGGATTTAATATTTTCGCACACAGAAAAAAATTAAAAGCTTTTTAATAGCATAATTTATACCTTTAAAAATCCATTTGTATTTTATCTTTTTACAAATTATAATTACTTTATAATCAAATTTCAAACTTTTATTTAAAAGCGAAAAATTGATATTTTAATTCTTCTTCACTTCCTCTTTTAATATCGATGCTCATAAAAAAAATATAATAATCTATTTTGTATAACTACACTGCTCAAAACAATTAGGGGAGCACATGGTTTTAACAGGATTACGCAAAGATGTCTACCAATAAGTAACATAAAATGAATTATACATAAACTAGCCGCCTTTGGCGACCAGTCGGTTTGCCAGTATTAATGCTCGCTAAAGTTTGCTCGCTAATATTTTATGTAGCTGTGTCTCATAACTGGTTTTTCAACAAAATATTTTTAAAACCAAACAAATTTTGATAATCATATTATTCATTTATAGTATTATTTATTATTATTTTCTTCAGATGATCTGTTCACTGTACTACTCATCTTTCTCTTTCTATCCCAGCGATGATTGTCCCGGAATTGATATTTTACTTAAATGGTGGAGGGAAAGGTCTAAAATTCTGTTTTTATCGAATAAGGAGATTCTAATTTTCATAAATGTAAACACACTAAATAAATTAAGACACAATTGGTTTTCAAGATATGCAAAAGCTTAAAAACAGCTTGGAAAATACCTAGCACAGACGAAATAATGGTGACACACACACCCTTCTTTTCTTTTCTAGCTTTGTTTTTACTTTTTTTCTTCGCTTCCCAGACTTTCTTTTGAGCAGACACAGGTTAAATATTCATACCGACTAATAATAAAAGCAACTATTTTCTTTCTTTTTAAAACATCCCGTTATCTATGAATGAAAACCAACTGACTTGGCGTATTTCTTTCTAAACAAATCATAATTTATTACTTCCTGTTATCTAACTCAGTTGGTGTGGGGGAAGGAAATGAAGACTTTTGGCGGGAAAGTAAGAAAAGTGCCGTTTTAACTATTTTCCTTGTAGTTTTTTTAATTTTTTCTCTCCATAATAACCATCCTCTTGTCTTAACGAAAATATTTTTAAAAAATTAGCCGAATCAGTCAAGCCGTTCTCCAGTTTTGCGCTTAGCAACGCATTTCGAGTTGCATTTTTATTAATATAGATTACAGCCTGCCAGGAAACGGAAGACGAAAACTTTATATGCAAATCAAAGTTCATGATGTCAAAAACCAGAAAAAGTAGATAAGGCCAGAAATCTGGATGTTGTAGAAACGTCTATTTTATTGCCGTAACTGTGAAATTTGATTGCGCAGTCTTTCTGTTTTTGAGACAAGCTTATGAGAATGTCTGAACAACGGGATTTACCGGAATCCATGGCATGGCGTGTCATAGGCCGACTGGAATCAGTCCAAACACAACGGAGTGTCGCGGACGCTGTTGGAGTCGCCAAAAGTGTTGTTGCAAGGCTGTGGAATCGATTCCAAGAAACAGGAAATGTTAGACTTCGACCAGGGCAAGGTCGGCCATGCGCCACTACAGCAACTGATGACCGGTAAATACGGATAACAGCCCGTCGAAACAGAACAGGGAATGCTACTCAGTTGCAAAGACAGTTGTTCTTGGCAACAGGACGAAGGGTGTCCAGCCAAAGAGTACGTAATAGGCTTCATGGAAGAGGGCTCTATGCACGTAGGCCAATGATCTGCATTCCGTTGACCCCACGCCACCGTGCAGCCCAAAGAAGATGGACTGTTGAACATCGAGATTGGCAGCAACATGATTGGAGCCAAATGCTGATTACAGACGAGTCCCGATTCAGTCTGGAATGTGACACTCGACGTGTTCTGGTATGGCGGGAGAGGGGCACTCGAAATAACCCCGCATTCATTCGTGAAATATCACAATACAGACGAGCTGGTTGGATGGTAGGGGGTGGAATCAGCGTAGGCGGACGTACGGACCTGCATATCATTCGGAATTGCACTTTGACGGTCCGCAGGTATGCAGACGAGATACTGCGATCCCATGTCACCCCTTACGCTGGAGCCGTTGGCGATTCCTTTATTTTCCAGGATGATAATGCCCGACATGGTGGAGAACATGCTTGAAGCTGAAACAATACAGCGTATGGAATGGCCAGCTTGCTCTCCTGATCTGAATCCAATCGAGCATGTTTGCGACATGCTCGTACGACGCATTGCTGCACGGCCAAGGCCGCCTGTTACTGTCCCAGACTTGGAGATTGCACTTCTTGAGGAATGGAACAGTATTCCCCAGCGTCTGATGGATAACCTCAACGCATCCATGGCAAGTGTGCAGCAGTCTTAGATGTTCGATGAGAGGTCTATACAGAGCCTTTTTTTAATCGTTTACATGTAACCAAATTGTTACCCTAAGTCATCTTTTCATGTTTCTTTCATATTTTCAAAGAATTAAAGCTTAATTCCACATTTTTTTTTCTCTGTATTGCGCTTAGATACGCGTGTACTACCCATTGTATGCCAATACGTGGGTGTCTCGCACGGTTTTCTTGATTTTTTTTGCTTGCTCCCCTAATTGTTTTGAGCAGTGTATTTCAATAATTCAAAACAATAGCAATGCTGTGATGTTTTATGTTACAGTTTTACTGTTTCATGAAGAATTCAGAACAGCACTTCCAATTTTTAATATTTAACTAATGGATTAATTGTTGAAATAATGAAATGCAGATTTCAGCACTTAATTTCAATTCTTATTTTGGGAATTATAAAAGAAATAACAGGGATATACTTTTAAAATTTTCTCTTTTTACATTTCGCCCGGGAGGCACATCTTAATGAGGATGAGATGCTTCCGGCATGGTGGTTGGATCTCGCCACTCTGGAGGGTACACTGGAGTACTGGAATAATAGGTGGTGGTAGAGTCCTCTCATCGATAACGCGACGTACTTCCTACGAGAAGGATTGAACTGTGACCGGTGAAGGCCCTTAAGACTTAACCACAGTTTCGTCAGATCGCTGTGGTGATGGTCTGATCGTTCAGTTCTTGGGTTTAAATCTGTGTGCTTTCATGGCTTGTCGGAGAATCTGGTATGACTTCCCCTTTCTTCCCTTTTCTTGTTCTCTCTATTAAGATCTTATCTTCTTTTTCCCGAGTAAAATCGTAAACCTAGGAAAGTATTAGAATAAAATCCCAGTACTTAGATCTAAAACTGCGGAATGGCCTTCTTTGATAAAATTATGACTATTAGTAAGAATGCAAAGGAATTTTTAAAAATTTAAATCAAATAAGCTTTTTTATTTTATTTCTTTTAATAATTATTACAGTTATATTGTAGATAAAGTTGGTTCTCCTTGAAATAAAAAGTATGATGTTGTCGTTGTTACTAATGGCACTTGCCGTGGATAAGCACGTTGACGGCCTTCAGCAATTTTAAGCCAATTAAACGTCTCTTGTCAATCAGGGCCAAGAGTACGACTTAGCTACTTCATTCGTTTCCCCAACCCCTATTAACAAGGAGGGTCTCATCAGAGACAGAACACAGAAGAACCCTGCCCGAACCGGAACTCGAACCCGGGACGTCCAGATCACAGGGAAGACGTGCTACCCCTGGGTCAGTACACCGGTTATAAAAAATTATAAATCAACTGTTCAAACTTAAAATATCGAATTTATGAGATGCTTATATTTTCAGATGAACATTATGAAAAAATTGGAAACTATTAAGGCTCAAATTAATAACCTTGAACGAATATAGAAAGACGAATTGTATGGCATTTTCCGTAACTACATCCGAACCCTTTTGTTAATACCACAGTATTAAAACCATCTTATCGACATACCATCACCATCCATTCTTTATGTAGGGAATTTAATCTGAAAATAATCAATGAAGAGTGATTGTGCTGAAAATGAATTTCTCAAAATGGAAAGTTGTCAATGGAAATGAATTTCTTGCAGGTTGAATTCCAATTTTAAATTAATCAAAAGAGAAGACCACACGTGTCTGGTGAATTAAGGATGCTCAGAATCAGATGCCACTCTTAACACTTATACGTAATTCATTATGTCATTAAATAGTTAATAATTTTTCATGAAACTCTTTAAAGTCAGTCTCCGTCTAACGAAACAGTATATTTTAATGCATACGTAAGACAGTACGACAAAACAATTTAGTGCGTGGATTAACAAGAGAATATAGAAAAATATTGTTTGAGTATAAAGTTATTTATAATTAACTTTTACTTCATAATAATAATTCTAAGCCTTTCATCAAAAAAAAATGTTGATTAATTTTTTTTTGGGGGGGGGGGTCTTATGGATTTTAGGTCTCAAAACCAAAATTGGTCATGCTGCTTCAAAAACAACCAGTGGGAATTGCTTTCCTAAAACTTACTCAAATACATTCTAAAGAATTGTCCCAGAGAACTTTAGCGATAATTTAACATTATTACTGAATTTATCACATCATCCTTAGTGAGTTATTCGGAAATTAATCCCTGACATGCATTAAAAATAATCCGAAAATCGAATTTATATTTTAGACACATTTGAAACAAAAACATGACAGATAACTGCAGTTAAAGTTTAAAAATATAATATAAAATTTGGTATATTTAAGTCATTACATTTTTTAACTATCGCATTTTCATTTTTACGAAAATGAGCGACAAACTATTAACCCAAAACGGTGAAATAAAATTTAAACAAGGAAGAAAGTGACAAAAAAAAACTATAAAATTTTTTTTTGACGAATACACTTAGATGGGTGGGAACAATATAGGTGGAAACAGTTTTTATTTTAACCCTTTAACAGGTTTATTTTCTTTACTAACTAATAAGATGACACCTTCTATTTTGGAAGTATTTTCTTATTTTGATTCAAATGGAAATCCATCGAATACTTGACTTATCTACGTATTCGAAGTTATTTTACTATTAAATTAAAATCGTTATGAACGGTTTTTTTTTTTTGTTTACAACTATCAAAATTCGATAAATCGATGCACATACGGCATACGGGCAAACCAGTTAAGTGGTTAGGACGGAATCTTCATTTTCGAATAAAACAAGAATGAAATTTTAATCGCAATTATCTCTGCCAATCGGTGAAACTTTTGTAGTATTTTTATTATAGGTGTAAAGCACATTTTTAAACTTGAACATTTTAACCGATTTCATTTAATTTTTGAGTTGTTTTCTGTAACTTTCATATTTAGTTTCTAAAAGTACTGTAACCTATCTAAATAAATTTAAATAGTCCCGTTACTACAGATACACGTTACTTACCGCGCTATATAGGGTGTTTCAGTGAACCGTTTCAGAACTTCTAAGAGTGGTAGGGTACATCCTGAGAAACCAAAATCATATATCCATGGGCAGTCAGAAATGCTTTCCTGACGCGGTAGATGGCGTTGTGCAAAAAGTCCGAGCTTTCGTGCGGGGAATCTTCATTTCGCACAAGAGCGCCAAGTTAGTAGGATGGATGATTATACGATCGCAAAGTTAGCCTATATGCATTTGGCGTACGGGGCTGCAAATTGTAGTGGACTAGCCGCACAGCGTTTGTACGCGGAACGATATCCGACGAGGCGTATTCCCAGTCATAATTTCTTTTGCAAGACTGCACCAGAGGTTAGCTGAGATAGGTTCGTTAGAAAGAGCTCACAGGGACAGGGTAAGAACAAAACGGACTGCACACGCCGAACAGAATGCGCTGCAGCATGTACAAGGGAATCCAAGAACGAGTACACGAAGTGTAGCAAACGCAGTCGGGGATTCCCATAGCAGCGTCTGGAGGATTCTCCAATCAGAAGACATGCATCCGTTTCACGTGCAGCGTGTCCAGACACAGAAACAGGAGGATTATGTATCTCGTATTGCTTTCGCAACCTGGGAAAATGTGCTACAAACTCGCAGTAGCTTCCGGAGAGATTCGAGATTTGCCTGGAGTATTTCAGAATGTTTGGATGTCCATGCATCGGAGATGTGAGGCGTGCATTGTAGCCCATGGAAGAAACTCCGAACACTTACTTTAATGTATGTACCTGTTGCTTCTTTTCCTGTATTATTAAAACGATTTCTCATTTACGGTCTCTTTTCTTCATGGTGCTTCTGTGTACAACATCCCTTCAGGAAAGCATTTCCGACCCCACATTGCTATATGATTTCGAATTGTCAGGAAGTACCCTACCCCTCTCAGAAGTTCTGAAACGGTTCACTGAAAACACCCTGTATAAGAAGCTGTTTTGAATTAAAAGGGCTTTAAAGGACTTTACCAATCATCCTATATATTTATAATATTACTCATATTTTTATATTACCACTCTAATCCGTATAGTATTTTATCTTTTCAACAGGTGCGCATGCGAAACCTGGTCTAATCTAATGCAAATCCAATTGTACAATCGTAAACCACATTGTCCGAAGGCCACAGCGAAATGATTTAAAAATTAAACAGGTCAAGTTCCAAATTGTCGAGTCGAATCATCTTCTCTCGCAGAAAGGAATTTCATTACAAAATTCCCTGAGCGATCGCTACATTCGGTTCGTCACGTTCCTTATCAGCGAATCGATATCGCTCAGCGCGGAATATCCCCGCGACCGGCGGCGTGCCTTTGAGTGAGCAATGATTGGCATTCCTTTATTCAGAAAGGAGTGAGCAGAAGTTTTAACTCATTCGAGGAGGAATGTCCGATTAGTGAAGTCTCAAGAGAAGGTTAATTTGCCTTCATTTGTGTCCGCAAAGTCTGGTTGACTTTGCGCTTCAAGTTGCTACAAGAAGCCTCTTTCTGTTATGTTGATTACAAAGGTTTGATAATCTGGTTGTGGGGGTTTGAAATGTTAATATGACCCTCTATTTACGAGGAGATAGGGACCTGAATTCGTAAAGGGTTTACTGTAGTCTTATATTCAACCAAGCCGCATTTACGATGGCTGTAACTTCTTGTTTTTTCGAACAGAAAAAGATTATATCGCAATATATAAAATATTTAATTCATCTCCATGTTTCTTGACATCTCTAATTATAAAAAAAAATCATTTTTTGAATTACGCTTATTTTTTTAATATATAAATGGCGTTTGACTTATATGAGTCGAGAAATCAGTGATGTGTTACCTTCAGAAGTTACTGCACCTCTCTTTCCATGGTAAAAAGAGGACACGACATCATCATCATTAATCAGTGATGTCATAGCAAAAACTATTGGATTTTTATCAAATTTTCACAGCATTTTTGTCAATTTTTAAATTTTTTTACTTAAATAAGCATTAATTTTTTCAATAAACTAACATCGAAAAAAAGATAAGTAGTCTTTCTAAAGATCTCTCCTACTGCAATTTAATTTCAATGAAGCTGTTGTATAAAGTTTTATTTCCACATTTATGAAATATATACGCAATACCATTTAATAATAGGCAAGCATTTGATCTTGAAATTTTGAGAAATATTCATATTACATTCTGGCGTAGAAAATTCCTGCATTTGTATTGCCTGGATTGGCGATGAAAATTCAACGCCAAATGAGAGCATTCTGAGTCTGTTCTGATTTATTTTCAATGGATAAGAACTTGATTTTGTTTTTGTCGGGTATAATTTTTTGATAAATTATCTATATTATCATTATTTAATTAAAAGTAACTAAAATAAAAATGTTCTTTGGTAATTTAAGTAGGAATTAACTTAATTTTTTTAATTACCTGTTTTCTTCATTATTCGAGAATTATTATTATGCGAACTGAAATAAATTATTCGATGTGACTTGTTAGTAAGAGCTTCACCGTCTCTTACTAACAAGTCACCTCGAATAATTTATTTTAGTTCGCTTTCATAAAAGTCCTTCTGATATTCATAATATCTAATAGGAAACATTATTTAGATTCTAGACAGACGCAATTTAAATATTGTTTGGCATTACGTACTGAACATACAACTTCGTACCTGCGAGTAGATGATAAGAAAAAAGAGAAAACTCATGATATTTCTTCAAGATATTATAAAGGGGAGATATTCATTCCTAAAACTAACATATTGATGGCTTTGCATAACAAGATGGAAGGTCCTCGAACAAAATTTATGGCGGCGTTCCTATCACATGAGGTGACACAAACTGTCATAAGACTTAATGAGGAGCTGCGCGGGCATCTTCTCAAATGATATAAAGTTCCGAAAAGGCATATCTGAATTTTTACTCACAAGCTTACTTGTGAAAAATACTGATCCCTAAATAACGACTGCCTCATTAAGTTTATGATTCATTTCATATCAGATACTGATCACAAATAATATAATTAGTTTTGTAAGCATTGATGTTAAGATTAAAATTATGCATTGTCTTATGATAAGGATTTAATATTTTTTATTATGCAAGAATATGATGTTATTTTGGTTATGAGGTTTATATATCTCCCAAATTTACGGGCAAAATATATATTTTCCTGCTTTCACCAGCATTGCATTATTAATTATTATGCTTCTTTGACAGAAGATACGTTTTTAAAAGCTACGTTTTTAAGAAATTTCAAAACATATTCACATTGTTTTGCAAAATTCAATTTTTTTACTAAGCAATATTCTTAAATAAGTTTCAAATCAATCACAAATAAATTGAAAACATTTTTTAAAAATAATTTAGTAAACAAGATTGTTTCAGAATCAAATAGAATTCTTTAATCTAATTTCGAAACTTTTCTTCAGTATAAATTAGTTGTATTTAATTTGATATTATTCGATTTATGCAGTACTTCAAGATTATAATAATTATCTGCATAACAAATCCTAAGTCATATCACTGTCACACCAACCCACCCGAAGGCACATGGATAAAATTACTGAATAATTGCAACATTGCAATACTATCGGGAACTGCGATTGAGTTCCAAGCCGGCCTCGGTACATCACCGACCACGATACAACATTTCCCTAAGGAAGTACGTCCCGTCATCGATAATAGGAGACAGACTCCCCATCTTTTCTTGCACACCCAAGAGGGCGAGAACCAATCATCATGTCGGAAGCATCTCATCTGCCTTTCAATGTGCCTCTGGGGGCAGGGGAAAAAACACGATCATAACAAAGACTCAATTATAACTTTTTAACAAAAGTCTCTGTCTCAGTTTACTTTAAAATCTCTGCTTATTACTCAAATACTATTCGCCATTACAAATTTGAGCGATATAATTGGTGAACCTTTCCATGTTAATGTGGTTGCTTTTTTACTTGGCATCAATTACACGCATAGAATTTATTTATTCTTTTCATTTAACATCTCCTTACGGTTTTAATAAATAATTTTCACTATATTTTAAGCTAATACGAGTTTGGCACAGCTTGGTCAGTGTTTCCCCTTGCTCCAGAAAAAAATAATCAATCACTCGTTCATCGAAGATTTACGCACGAGAAAATCCTACTTTTCACGTTATATACTTCCAAAAAAAGAAGAGAATTTTTCAGCGTCAGTTAAATTTTTGAAATATCGGCTCCTCGAAAAGTAATCCAATACTGCATTCTAATCTTCGGTTCAGATTGAAATTCTTTTTTAACGTTGTTTCGGATTTAAAACTACAAAGCATCTTCTTTCTGCACGCTAGAATGAATACCGAAACTAAGAAATAAGAATCACTCTCTAGATTCAGTATCTCGAGAGTTAACTCTTTAATCGAATAGCAGATGGACGGATGAGAAGATGCCGTAAGAGATATTTTCTTCAAATAAAATAATATGATGTAAGATTGCCTCAGCAGGCAGATTTAGCATTAAACGGATTTTCATGGTATTCTGAACATAAAAAAATTATTTTTGATTGCTCCATTAGATTTTAATGTAGATGTATATAATCTACATTGAAATCTAATGGAGCAATCAAAAATAATTTTTCCGTGCGTACGAAGTCGCGGGTAAAAGATAGTTAAAATAAAATTTCATATAAAAATATGCAGATAAGAAATTAAACATGTATGGTTTTATTAGCAGAATAACGGAAGGATATAAAAAAAAGTATGGATTATATGTCTATCAGAATTTGAAGTTTAAAAATATTTTATTGAGGAAACAATTAAGATTTGGTTATAAAATATATTTTACTATATATTTTAGCAACCATTTATCTCGATCAACTGGTCGACAAAGGCGGCTGATGGAAAATATTTACAAAAACAGCACACTCATGCCTGCCTGTGTTCCAAGACCGAATTGCACGTAATCTTACTCAGTGAAGTGTTTTCTCGTCTTTTTTCTTCAGTACGATGAGCAAAAGACTTGCAAAAATAAAAAGTCGACAGCAATTGATTTCATTTATCAGGAAGACTAGACATCATCGTATTTAATTAATTTTGAAAACTGGAATTGCCTGATTACGTAATTAATACATTTTTTCTACTTTAAAGTGAAAAGGTACCAATTATTTTTTTAAAGTATTGGTCATTAAACTGGTTACATTTTTTACCCGATCCAAAATGGCAAATCATGGAGATATGCATCAACAAAAAAAGTGCAATTTTATAAAATCTATTAATTTTTAAATGAAAATTGGAAAATTAAATTTTCAGAGAAATTAATCAGTAATAACCAAAAAAAGTTCAATTAATACTAAGAAAATTCTAAACTGATAAAAGATTTTTTAGAAAATGAATTTAAACATCCGACGAAAAAAAATGACTGAATTCAATTAAACCTTAAATATTTTAAAACAATATTTTAATTATATCAGATTTGATTCCCTTTCTTGGATACAATCATAGAAATACTTATTAAAAAAGGTTTGGAAAATATTAAATATTTAATAGGAATTTAATTAAATAGTTTCTTTTTTTCGATAAAAAAGTCGTTTCAAATAATCTTGGGAGTGGGTGACTAGGCGAGGAATGCAAAAACACTTGTAATTTCATTTCTGAGTTTTTGAATTTGGTTATTAAGCGGAATACATAATTGAATTCGAGTGTTGCAGAAAAGGTAAGCCATTGAATCCAAAGAAAATATATAATGAATACCCTTATTACAGTTAATTTAGTGTAATTTACTTTGATGTCTGCATTTCAAATCTTTGAAATAATTTGGAATTTAATGAAAATTGAGCTTTTTGATTAAAAAAGGAGAAATGGTTAGAGAATAATAATCTTCATGAAAAAGGTTTTTGGAAATTGGTTTGATGAAAAAAAATTTCCTTCTTCGAAATTTTTTAAAAACTATTTCAGTTTTTGTAACACTCAATAACATCATATTAGATTTTTTTAATTTCATATAATGACTATTTTGAAAAAAAAAGGATAATTTTCAATTGCTTTTATTAGTAAAAATGTATATTATTGACTTCCTTTAAATAAGATAAAAAATACTTAATGAAGCCGAAATTTTATACATTATATACGATACTTCATAAATAAGTACATTTGCTTTTCATTATTTGAAATATCTATTGATAAAAATTTTCGATTGACATAAGTACATAAACAAGCATAAAAATAGATCTTTTAGAAATATTTGCTATTGAAATGCATGAATTTGCAATTTTACTTTCAAATAAAAGTTTCCTAGAGAATTTTTCCCTTTAAATATTTGGTTCTGAATTCCAAATATCTATGAAAAGAGATTTGCAAAAACCATCGTTGCTTTTAAAAACCTTTTATCTCCATCAGTTAATGTTGCAGGCATTACAATAAGAGTGATTTTTTTAAACTTGTAAGCTAATGTCTTTCAGATTTTCAATATCATTGGGTTTTTATTACTGATTTCGAATATATCAGTTTTAATTTCATGATTTTAATTCAAATTCATCTGTAATTTTGAAGTTTTTCTTCTGTTTCCATGAATTCCCTATTATCTTAATGTAAAATTATCTCCTGCAATTTGAATTTATTTGGTTGATTCAAAATCAAATAAAAAAGTGGGGAAATTTGATTTTATTACCAATTTGTTTTTCTTAGTTAAATGCATCTGGCTGTGTACTCACAGTGTCTATTTTATTTTGCTTGGCATTGCATTCAATGAACAAGCAAGAGTGGTTGGTCTCTCCAAAACATTCTCGCATACTTTCCAAAAGAAATCTTACCTGTAATTAAATATAAGATTCGTTAATATCTCTACAACAAAACAACAAACAGCCTAGAACAACAAAAATAATTCTTTGCCATGTTTCAATTTGGGAAAAGAGTCTTTAGTATTTTTGAAAGAAATCTGTTGTTGTTACAGCTTTTCGTCCACTCGCTTGAAGCGTGACAAACAGCAGTAGTCATCAAATTTTTAAAGTGCGTTGTAAAATGAAGAAATTAAAATAAAGAAGAGTAAAATTTGGTTCGGGAAATAAAAATTTGGTTCGGGAATTTATTGTAAAGTAACATCGATAAAAATGGGAGATTATTCGGAATAGAGAGATATAGAATATATTAATAATTTAGAATAAATAAGTGGGAAACTAATTAATAAATAATAGATGACATACACACACGTGTGTGTACGTGCGTGTGTATGTTTATGAAATTATCACTTCATCTGTATATGAAACTGTTTAATTTCCTTTTTTATTACGTTTTTGTATGTGTCCATTTTCTCATTATTGAGAAATTATATGTTTTTTATTACACAGAATAATTTAATTTTAATGTTTCATAATGCATATTGTAATAGTTAAGAAACTGTTCTTAAAGCAAAAAAATGTAAGCCTTAGCTTTTTATTGGTTTTTGTTTGAAGAGTTAGACAGGCTTCATTTGCAAAATTAAAAAAAATAGTTAAGTATTGCGAAAACGAAATTGAGTAGTAAATGCCATGTGCCGTCAGAATCTTTCAAAACAGCAATTTGTTACTCTTGCAAAATAATTACACGCAGCTCAAAATGATGTTAGAAAGAGTTCGGTTCTACAAAAATATGAAAATTAAGAGAGTAATTTTGAGAAGTAGACAATGTTATTTCGCCACGAAGTCTTCAGTTAACGTGCCATCTAAGCATCTGAGGATTAACTTCTGGTGATATTAAATTACAAAATTCCTGGCTCAAGAGAAATTGAACTTTTCTTAAGTGGATGAAGAGTTTTTAAATTAGAAACTGAGTATTTGTAAGCGTTGTTTATGATCTTAAAAATAATGAGAGTGCTAAAAAAACTCGGTGTTATTGTTAAATGCGTGCGGTAAAACTTTCTTTGAGAATCAATGCGCTGTGTTCTTTGTTTATTTTAAATTTTAAGTCTCACAAATTTTTAAAAATCTATTTTAAAAAATCATACAAAATTGAAATTATTGTTAGTAATAAAAGAATTCGATTTATTGCTATTACTTAATATTTATTGCATTAGCGTGGAATTATATATATATATATATATATATATATATATATATATAGGTTCGAGACCCGATTCTCTGAAGAACCACCATATAAGAGGGTCTGTTGCACGTTAAATCCGTCAGAGTCAAAGTCCTCCCACTAGTGGGGTGGGGTGCGGAGAGTGGTGATGCCAGCTCAGATGTCGTCCTCGTTATTTGACCACAGTTCAAAATTACGAGTTCCGTCCCAAATTATCCATCTTGTTGCTTTATAACGGGACGTTCATATAGTTAAACTAAATTAAACTATTTTGCAATACTTTCTTCCTCGCAATGTTGATACATGGTCTATGTTTACCGACTTAGCTCAGAACGATTACCACTTTTCGAAACTTGTCTTGGGTATTGCACTCAAATGGCACAATGCTAATTGTATATAATTATATGTATGCTCAGTTACAGTCAAGCCATTCTGTCATAGAGGTTTCATATATAAAATTGGCTGCTTTGGAGACTGACTTTTTCACCGCTAAGACTTTCATATTACATTAAGATTAATTCTTTTATGCATGATGGTTGTTATTGTCTAGGTCATCTATCTATAGCTTTACTGTTACGTCATGTCCTTGTACTTCATGCAAATTACTCAGATATTGAACTCAGCTCTTTTTCACTGTCTTTCAATGACGGAAGAAAAATCGCTTGATTAAATAATTGGTAGAATCGCATGATTTCATTTCTATGCTAAAATATGTTGTTCAAAATAAAATGATAAAAAATTTTGAACTGCCAAAATATAGAAAAAAAGCTTGCACAATAATTAAATTGGTATTATTAAAAAGATAAATTTTGTTAATTTTAAAACGGCGCCAAAATTAGTTTTATTCAATAATACATTCAATAGATAATGCGAAAAAATATGAAGATCTAGTTTAAATTTTAACAAGAATTTTATAAAATTCGTTTTGAGGTGAGCCTTTCCTTCCTCAAAAATACGTCTGAGTCCAGTTCTATAATTTTATATCCAACGTTTTATCTCGTAAAATACCAATTTACACATATACGTATCTTCCTTTATTATTTAGAAAAATTCAAAATTATTTAGTATTATTTTAGGTTTTCTGGTGGAAAATGAATTTTTTTATAAAAATTGACCAATTCAAAATTAAAATCACTATTTATTACATTATTTATCTTTATTAAATATAACGAATTAAATTTTGAATACGATTTTAACACTAAAATAGAAGGGAATCTTCAAATTTTTTGCAGTAATTTTTAGAAGATGACTCCGTTTTCTTTCTGCATTTCTAAGACAATTTTTCTTTTTTTGCCTTATGAAACATAAATGCAGCTGTTTTCCGTGGGCACAGAAAAATAACAAACTATCTAACGAATGATCAAAAAAGAAATAGATTAGGTCAACCTAGTATTGAATTCTTAATACATTTGTAGTTCAGTAATTAAATTCATAATAATAAAGAGCAATAAATCCTGATTTATTCAACCGTAAAGAAAAAATTAAATATCTATAAAATCATAAAGGGCATCTTACAGTAAATAAAAAAGGGCATCTAAAGTTTTCAAAAAAGTTAGTTCAGGCATTTCTTTTTTGTTATGGATCAGAATTATGAGATAAAATCAATAATTGTATAGCTTAAAAACAGACTTTAATCTAACCGAACTAAACTAACCAGCGAAATCTTCATTGAATAAAAATAATCCTTTATTAAACGGATTGATTCCGATTCGAGATACGTTGTATCATTCATATTGCAATGAATTATATTGTATATAAACAGAACTAAACATTATAATTCTGCGTTTTTCGGCATTAATCTATATTCAAACAAGTAGTATAAAAAAATTAAGTCAATTCCTACTTAGGTAAACAAAGAAAATTTTTATTTTTGTTACTTTATATTAATTAATTACAATTACTATAAATATATCTAGACAATACAAAATTAAGTTCGTATCCATTGAAAATAAATATCCAATGCCAATATGGGAATTTTCTACGCCAGTTGGGGTTATGCAATGCAGATTAGAATTTTTTATTTTCTTTATTCTGTATTATTTTAATCCGAAAGTATTTGAAAATTAATCCAAAATAATCTATTAATTAGCAATGTTTAATTTTAAATGCATCAAATATTAAAAGAATAAACAGGATCGTATGAAATAATCGGTCAAAAAAAAGGTTAAGCCTAACCATTAGTAGGGGGAAACAAACTGAATTATTTACTTACTTGACGTTGGGGAAATGAAGATTTTTTTTGGTGGGAAAGTTAGTTTTTAATTAATTTATAAAGAGAGAATGAATTAATATTTGAAAAATTGTATTAACATCAAATGTTAATATAAAATTAAGTTTTAAAAAATCTAATTGAACTTGATTGGATGAATAAAAAGTAATACATGAAAGAATGAAAAAATAATCTGAATTAAAGATCATATTTCTGGATTTTTCAGCAATAATGTACAGTAAAAAAACATTATGACTGAAACGGATTCCAATTTGGTTTATACTTAATCATTCATATTTCAATACATTACATTTGGAATAAACAGCACTAAATAATAAAATTTTTCCTTTTCTTTGAACAATCTACATTTAATACTTATAAATATACCTGATATTGATTGGTTCTGATTCAAACATATATCGCAACATTCATGTTAAGTTCAGAGAATAAAGCTAATTGTTATCAGATATTCCGATCATTTCCGCTTATTAGAGCAGGCATTCGATAATGCACTGATTTCGAATTATTGCTCCGATTTAACAGGCGTATTGACCTTTCACTAACGATGTTATTCAAATCGATTCACTCAACATGCAATCGCATTTAAACAGAATAGAATTATGTGATGCTTCATGGGAAATGTTACACACAAATCATCCAATTTTTACGAGGTCAAATTAGATTAAAGTCCAAAGTTTCAACTAGAATGGTTAAATGAGATGCCAACGTAATCCTTTTATTGCGATTATTCATTCTCAAATGAACATTTAAAGACTCCTGCTTAATTGCTTTGTACGCTTTTGATATAAATTTAAAAGGGAAAATTCAATAAATATTTTCCATTTTGAATTGTTCCGTAGATTAAATAAAACCATAAATTTTTAGAAAAGCATAATGACTTATGGATGATTTCTTTTTAGAATT
>JAOUZG010028580.1:603009-616969 GCA_026289955.1 Argiope argentata
TATATATATATATATATATATATATATATATATATATATATATATAAATAACACTCTAAAAATTTGAATTCTTTTTATTCCGTAATGGGAGATTATGATTAATTTACAAGAGCACGGACAAGGTGCATCCACTCAGAGCACGGCAGAAAAGCAGAAGAGTAAAAAGTAGAATGGAAATCATTATCCCTGGTCATAAATACCAAAAGATTTTGATAGGGAAAATATTTTTTCATAGTGCTTATATACAACGAGATTTCTATGGGGATTTCCTCGACTCACGCTTAATCAGGCAAGGGAAACACAGGGATCTTTCACAGGAATCTGCTTGATTGGACAATTTTCATCCCTTCACTCGGTGTGTGGGAATTAGCCGACTTTTAGCCAATTCAGCATTTTTACAAAGCTTCTGTTGAATTAATAACTAGAATAAGTGGAATGGATCGCGAAATAAGGGAAATTTTTTAGAATGAAGTTACTATGGCTGAATTAAATTGAAAGTTAGGAAATTAATTTGAATTTTAATTAAGAGTTTAAAATAACATTACATATATCGATATATATAATCCATACTGACAAAAAAACTAATTTTGATTTTAAATATATTTATGTACCATAAATTTGAATGACAAAATTTGTATTATTACCCTCAAGATAAAAAAGTAAAAACTTACTTTTACAAAAATAATTCTACATTCTATATACTAAAATTGTGGCAATCAGTAAGAATTATTAATAAAATTCTATTACAAAATAAATTTATGTTATTTCAAGAAAACTGATATTGATATATTATTTCCAAATCATTTGTAATCAATTATAGTAATCAAGTTTTATTTAATAATGAAAACTGTCTATAAGAAGACAATAAAATTATATTAATACATTTTGGCATTTAATTGATGTAGCATTTTTTTTTAGTTTAAGACCTACTGAAACTCATAATTTTAGTTTCCTAATAAAATATATCCCTTCGTTTTTCTTGTTCAAAGAGAATTTGAAGAAAAAAATATTGCTTCTATGTATCTATTTTCATTCAATTTCATTTATGCAACCAAATTAAATTTAAAAAGACACTAATCAATAACTTTTTTGTATTAAGGCAAAACAATCAAATTTTTCACATAAAATTGTTAGAAGAAGATAAAACTGCTTTTCATTATATCAAGAAATCCTTAATTTAATTCTTTTCCCGAAATTCTTGACTCCAAAAGTTTGTAATCATATTTTATTTATTCATGACTAACAATGCCTTCTAGGTATTGCCTTATGTTATATATATATATATATATATATATATATATATATATATATATATATGACTTAAAAATCATAATGTTCTCATGTGATAACTTGAATATAAGTAAGAAATTATTATAAGAAAATATTTAATTTTATAATACGTGAATATTGTTGATAGCGTTGAATGTATATTTATATAACTTTATTGGTTTAGTCAGAATCCAATTCGCAATCATTAGCATTGAAAATTTTCTTATCAGTTTAGTTATCAAAATGCATACTTAAAACTTCCCAGCTTGGATAAAATAAAATACGTACTATGAATATCCTCCAGAAAAATGAAATCAATAACTTAAAAACTTTTTTAATCCGTTTTGGCAAAATCCATACTTAAAATTGAATAGTTTGGATCAAATAAAACGTGTGCTATGAACATCCGCCAGAAAGGTGCAGTAGTAACAAACAAAAAATAAATAATTGCTAGAAAAATAAGAAGTTCATTCAGCATTATTCACCAGGCTAGAAAAGAACGAACAAAGATTCAATGCAACACTAAATCAACCGTCCTGAGTAAGTGGCCGGGTTTATTTCAAGTTCTAAAAGCCCTGGACTCGGGGAGTGCAAGAATTTATGTGGTCGCCATCATGCGCAATGGATAAATAGGCTTTTAAGCTGCGAACGAGAAAACATGTCCTTTTCCTTGGCTTCCAGACGAACAGATGAGGAGATATAATCGAATTCGTCCCTCCCAGCCGGGGCTCTCAGCATTTTAGGATCGCTCATAAAGGAACTTCAACCTGTAAGCAGTGAATAGGAATTTGTTATTGGAATAAATCATCATTTCCGGATTCTTTAAATGCCTCCGAATCGAAATGAGAATCCTGAATTCCAAAAGATGATTCTATAGGCAGTATTCGAACAAAAGGGGTGGGGGGGTGGAGAAAATAGAAACTTTTGAATCCGTGTTCCAAAGAGGATTTAAATTTAGAACTTCGTGCTGATCAATGAATTATTTGACACCCCGATATTAATGTGTGAGATTTTATGCATACAATATTAAATTAAAAAATGGAAGTTTAACACAATTGCAATTTAATTCAGCTTGGAATTACTTTCATCTGAAAAATTTTGCAATGTTATTACAAAAATATTTTTTAATATTATTAGAAATATTAAAAAAATAATATTGATCAGATGTATAGGAATATTAATGTCTTATAGTTATTACTGTTCTTTAAATTAAACGAAAAGTTGCGAGATGAATGTAAATGATGAAGCGGTTTTGGCTTTGAATTTAGATTATTAATTTAGCGTAAAATTGACGATTAATTATCAGCGATGTCTATATATATATATTTAAATATTTAATGAAGGAATTAATATCAATATTTATCATTGCATCAGCTCCTAATGTGCTGTTTTGAGCAAATATCAATATTTATAAACACCGAGAAAAACATTCTAACTGCTGCCATTCTTATATAAAACTATTATATTTCATCAGAAAATCCAACAACAAAATGCAAAAATATATTTGACACGCGAAGAACATTGTTTCTCTCTTCTTCATAAAACAGTATGCTCCCCATAAAAGACATACACACATCATAAAGTATCCTAACTGCAATCATTCTCATATAAAAACATGTATGACTTATGAGGGGTTATTTGGACCTATTCTTCATAAAACAAAATGCACACCATGAAAAACATACACACACCATACAGTATCGTAATTGCTATCATTTTCATATAACATTTATATTTTGTAAGCAATTTCATCAATGAAGCATAGACATGTGCAACATATGAGGAACTATTTGTACCTATACTTCATAAAACCACATGAAAACCACAAAACACATATACACACCTTAAAGTATCGCAATCGCTATCACTCTCATAAAATAATTATATTTTGTAAGAAATTTCACCAATGAAACACAAATAAAGGTGTAAAATAGGAGAGACTGTTTGTCCTTATACTTCATAAAACAATATGCCCTTTATAAAACACATACACATGTATCATAAATAAGTTTCGTAATTGCTATCATTCTCATAATTTTTTTTTATATTTTACAAGAAATTTTACTAATGAGATACAAATAAAGGTGTGACATATGAGAAGCTACCTGTTCCTATACTTCATAAAATAATATGCACACCATAAAATAATAATAAGAGATTCAGCTTCCTAAAACTGATCAGAAAAATAAAAAAAGTAACGCTTTATCGCATTATTTTTTATCAAGAAACTGAAATTGAACGAATACGAAAGCTGTCGTCAAGCAGAAAATTAAAATATCACATTAAAAATCGAAAAAAACTGACAAATATCATATCAATATCAGTCGATACATGTATAAATGCTGTAAATGATCACAAAATGTAACAACTTATTTGTACTCATTCCAAGAACACAAAAAAATATATCAATGAGATTCCATAAAATAAAGAACCCGGCAAAGAAATCAGTTAAAGATAATGACGATAACCTTAACAAGCAATTAAGGCACTGACTGTTTAATGAGCAAAAGGACTAATTAAACCAGCTGCGAAACATCCGAAACAGTTCTGTTATGTCTTTCTCATCGGTCTAACAAGCTCATCAAAAAGTTCGGATTAGCTTGTTAAATAGGATTTATTAGTATTTTTGTATGAACAACATTTAAAAGTATTAAGAATTAAAGGATTTCAAATGAATGTATTTAATCGTTAATAAATTTTATACTAATTTAAATTTATCATTATCAGTCCGACTTCTTGAATTTTATCAGCGTCTTTTTTTCAAAATGAATGATATATCAATTTTCAATCAACGGTTCTAATCTCAATTGAAAACTATTTCCTGTTAGTCAAAATGTGTTCAGATTACCATACGTTTATAATAGATGAGTTGATATAACTATTGCTTTAAATTTAAGTCCTTTTATATATAAAATTTTAATGTAAAATCTAATTTTATGCACGTTTATACAACTAGCACAAGGACTTTATTATATCATACCACTATAACGACTGTCCATGGGTCTTGGTCACTTGTAATCAATTAAATATTAAATAAATATCAATTGTTTATCTCAATTCTTCTAAAATCTGTTAAATAACAGCTTTAAAACAATAAGAAAATCCACGAAGATATTAGCTGTTAACTGTATTTCAGAAACCCATACTAGTTAAATTTTAAAAGAGTTAATAAAAAATATTTAAAATGCACAGAAAAAGAAATAGCATTATTTAAAACTTAAAATTCCTACTTTTAAGTTGGTTAAGTCAGATATTATGATTCTAAAATTAAAATATTTGTACTAAAATAAGTTACTTAAGAAAAACGAGAAAATGTCAGATAACATGATGATGATGTCATGTCCGCTTTTTACTGCGGAAAGAGGGGTGCAGTAGCTTCTGAGGGTATGAACCCCTGAGCACCCGAGGGCAGAAGTCTGACTTCTAGCTGAAGTGAAGATGAAACACACACACACATACACATGCACAGCCCCTTTATACAGGGGGGCACATTCGCACATCTCACAGATAGCACACAGAAGAACAACCATGCCCGAACCGGGACCTCCAGAACACGAGGCAGACGCGCTACCTCTGTGCCAGCAAGCCGGCGTCAGATAACATGTAATTTATTGAATTGATTACTGCAGTTTGAAAAGTTGAGAGCCTTTTTTTGTCATACAGAATAACCGGACAAAACTAGTTGACATCAACCCTCTCGTTTAAGAGGAAACGTAGAATATACATATTTTAATTCATCCATGCAGACATAGCAATCTATGTATTTTTATTTATATTTGGATTGAAAAAAACTTTAAAAAGTATTCAATAAAATAATAAATAATTATTTACTCATAATTGGATGATTATTTAGTAATTGGGTTGGATAAATAAGATTTTAATAATTAAATATTTAGAAAAATGAGATGAAATTACAATATTATCAGCGAAATTATAAGCTCAGAAATTTTAAACTTTATCCTTTTTCGATGTGTTTTTGAATCAAAAAATATTCAAACCAGATACAAAATATCTAAAAAAAATAGGATATTAATTACAAGAAAAAAGAAATTCTTTGTAAAGTAATGAGACACTTTAAAAGCTTTATTTTAATCGAAATGTTGCATTGTTTGCTGGTGTTAAACTATCATTCTTTGCTGGTTTTAAAAAACTCCACTAAAAAAGTTTTTTGGAAGTGTCTCAGACTTTAACTCGATAATATTCACTTTAAGAATCCCTAAGAATTCACGATTCACTTTAAGAATCCCTAATATTATTTATTAATCCCAAAAGAAAAGACAAATGACAGAAAATAAAGAAGACACATTCATAAGCTAAAAAAGAATATACTGGTTCAAAAGGAGATAAACATCAATCTCGGTTGTGATTTGATATTTTTTAAATCTGTTTACTTTGATGCAAAAACTTTCAAAATTTCTTCGAAATAAAAAAAAAATGGAGGATTTCGTTTCCTTGCCAGGACATTTATGAAAATTGCATTGTTCTGAAGAAAACTATTTTAACTAATACTGTTAAATAATCAGTATTAAATAATATAATTTTCGTTATTAGTTAAGTGTTTAAATTAAGTGTTTTAAATTCTGAAAAGTGTAATAAATTTATACTAAATTGGTGATAATAACGCTGAGAAACATATCTTAATAAATACAAATAGAAAAAGATTCTAAATAAATAAATTAAAATTTATAAACAAATAAAAAATGAAATAATTAATTTTATGAACAAAGGAAAACATTATAATTATATTACAAAGGAAATAAAAAAGTTAAAAATCAATAATTGTTCTAATATACAAAATATTTTCTCTTATTACTTGGTATCATTCAGATTGAAAATATGAATTAAGGCTAATTATTAATAATTTATTGCTACAACACGTATTGGTTTTAATTTAGGCATTATTAAAGTAATTTTCCGAACAAAATTTTAGATAACATAGTCTACATTAGAAAACAAATTTATTCTAAGTTATCATTGTGAACTCAATTTCACAAGGATTACTTACTCTATTTCAAAATTAATTGAACAGTTTATTAGAAATTTAACATAATATAGCTTTTTTTACTGTTCTTTATTATCACAAAAATCCTATTCAATCTTACAATGTTATCCCTTGTAACCCAGAAAGCAACCAATCTAATCCATCTAGGTCAGAAAATTCATAAAATAAGCTATAAAATAAGTTTTAAATGAGTTTATAAATTCATAATTTATTACTTTGAACCGTTATTTATTTAAATTAAAATATTAACCTAAATTTTACTTGCTAGGCAGAGAAATTTTCCTGGTATTAGAAACGTCTGTGAAAGAAGCGAAAAAATAATTCCATAAAATGAGAAATCCCTTGTTTCCAGTTTTATTCTAAAAGTTGAATTGATTTCAAATCCAACGAGATGGAAATCATTTTCTTCCATAATTCAACATCTTTTTAAAATATTCGAAGTTTGATTGAAAGAAAATTATATCACAGCCAATTCCTTTCTAAGGATGAAAAAAATATTGCATCGTTTCAGTTTTTTCTAGGTTATTTAATATCTTAAAAATTATTTTGAAATCATTTTGAAGTCATTATCAAAATTATTTTGAAGTCATTATCGATAATGTTACAAAAGGCTGAAAAATAAAATTAAAAAAAAATTCTTCTGTTCATATCTTAAAGCGAAGTTAATTTTATAAATAGGATCTAAACTATTTGAATTTCATTTTAATATATAAAATACATTATATTAAAAAACAAGTTTAAACATGCTTATTATTTCTCTAATATTACTGAATCGTATCATTGCCATTTTATGATTCTATAAAGAGCTGGAAAAAATAATTCTCGTAATTCGGTTATAAAAAAGTTATATTAATTTAAATAGAAAAGATCGTCTGCAATTAAATTATATTAAAATGTAAAAAAGGAAGAGGATGATTATAATGAATTCAAAAAAAATTCTCCTTCTATTAGCATTCCTAGTTTCCTGAGCATTAACTTAATACAATTAGTCGTAAGTTTGTATCGAGTGATTAATTTTTTAATTAAAAATTTTTACGTTAGTTTATTTTTTTAAAACAATATAATAACTATGGAACAATTAAATTATCCGTAATAGTACATAATACAAGAAAAAAGGATATGAAAAATTGCACATTAAATAAACACCAAAAAAACTTTTTAATATTTTTTATAATAATCATGTATCTGCAAAATAATTGTGTATTGCTCAGCTTCAGATAGTTATTTGACATGATATCTCATTTTTTTAAATATTTCCATTTATAATTAACCAAACAGGTAAAAAACACCGTCTTACTCGGAAACATATTTGCCATGTACAAAACTGAAATAAAATTGCATTCTTAAAGGAGCTTGGGAACATACTATTTATTCTCTTTCTAACTGAAATATAAACTTAAAACAATTTGAAACAAAGAATATTTTCAACTTTCATCCACAATAAATTTCCCTTGACATTTCATGGTCAATTTTTTTACTATTATTCTCCAGTCCTTGAGATAAATGACCTTTTTATTTTGCTCTTCTACAAAAAAAAGGAAATCAAAACTTTTAAAGTCGATTTTATTATCATTAAAAGTTTCCATAAAGTTCTTGAAACGAAAGTCGGAATTAATATCGATACAAAATAGAAACATCGATACATATAACAAAGATTAAAATCTATCCTCTATCTATTCTCCATCATCAAACATCCTTCATCAAAGTAATGGAGTTCACTGACACCAAGGCGAATCCACAAATATTCAGCAAAGAATCCACAACAGCCAAAAATCTGTTGCCACTGAATCTTTACGTCAGCAGCTCTGTCCTTCTTTTCATCAATAACTCGGGACCCCCCCCCCCCTCACATGCAGCGACAAAACAATGACATACGATATTGATTCCTTCTCCAATAATAAAAGTCTCAATCAGGCTGAACGTCCATAGTCCACTTCCTTGACCATTCCAAGTTCATCAGAAACTCTTGAAGGTCGTCGACCCTCGTGGATTCCACCAGTGAACAGTCGCTGCGTCTGCTACCCCTGACATCATCTGAATCCATTAAACGAAACATGGATGGTAGCCGACGTTCTGTTTTCGAATTGATTCGCTTATGCCAGATCACGAAGGAGTAGACTTTTTTGTTTGTTTGTTTCGATTTTTTTCGAAAGAAATCCAGTAAATTTTCGAATAAGCGGATTTGCGGAGACAGCTTCTTAAGGAATATGGTCTTCCGAACAAATTATTTGTATCGATGCTTTTTCAAAAAGAAAAAAAATCCTTCTCAATTTTTTATAAGGGAGGCTTCATCTCATAATGGATCACGTCGCCCTCACGACTGCAGTTGAAGTACGAGTCTTTCGATTGGAAAGTGTTTTTTTTTTTGTTCGAAATTTTTTAGAATAAATGTGATATATTTTCGAAGAAATGGAGTTTTTGTCGAATTTTTGGCGAGTTATTATGTCTCAGATTTATTCAATTGTAACGATACGAAAGAGAAAATGTATCGAAATTTCCGAAGAAAAAAGATAAAGATTACAAATGCATAGATTTTAGAGGTGAAAGAACTGCAAACGATATTAAATAATAAAAGTGAATTGAATTTATTCGTATACATCATTTTTTCAAATAACTATTGAGTCATAAATATTTTAAAAATATGTTTTTATATTTCTAATATTTAAAAATAATATTACTAGTGTTTTACCTTCTAGTGGTATTTGCTAATACTCAATGATAATATTATGAGCATATTTTCTGAATAATCATGTGTTTAAAATTCGTTTAATATTAACGCTAAACCTAAATAAAAAATGTAAGCAGTATTTTGGAACTTTTTTAATAATGAGCTAGCAGCCCTTGGAGACCGATTAATTCACAGAAAATAATTTCTATCTAAGCATATTTTTAATTTTATTGAATTTCCCTCCCCCCCCCCAAGAAAAAAGGTTGTTAATCATCAAATTATGATAGCCATCAAGTTCGTGTTATTTTAATAACTTTGTTTTTATTTTATTTATTGTTTTAATTAACTTTTTTGATGTCGTGAAGCTCCCATTACATCATTGAACAGTTGAAAAATGTAACTGTCCGATTCGATTTAAAATTGGCATCCGCCATATTATAATATCACTTTCTTATTCCTATTGATAGTAAATGCTATCATTATTCCCTTGCTAGTATCCGCCGAGGGGAGCACCTCGAAATGAGGATGAGATGCTTCCGGCATAGTGGTTGGATCTCGCCACCCTGTAGGGTACGCTAATAGGTGGGAGTTAGGCTCCTCATATCGATGATGGGACGAACTTCCTAAGGAGAGGGTTGTACCGTGGACGGTGATGGTCATTAGAACTCAACCACTGTTCCCGTCAGTGTTGTTGTTAAGGCGGTCCGGTCAATCAACGCCAGGGGTTTAATTCTATGTGCCTTCGGGCCGGTCATAGAGTCTAGATATGACTTTCCTTACTAGTAGAAAGTCATGTAATTAAATATTTTGTGGAAAACCACATGATGAAATATTTCATGAGGCAACGAAAACGTTTTGACTTTCACATCAACAATGAAGTAGAAGTTTTAAAAACCACGTAAAAATAATTTTTTTAAATTTTTCAAAATTTAATTTAAAAAATCATTTTGCTAATAAATTGATCTCATTACAAATGTATGTTTTTTAAATTTTAAAAACGTGGGAAAATGATTTCTGTACAGTCACTATTTTGAAATGTACAGAAGAGAATTCCTTAAACTCTGGCTGCATTTTTACTCAGTTAAATTTCCGAGTAAATTTTCAGAAAAATCATCCAGAGGTGAACAATCTTACTCTACAAAACATATTTATACAAAACGTGTTATTTCTAGTGCAGCCAGTCTGAGATGTAAAAAACCATTACATACGCATATATACATACTTTCTCTTCAAACTTTCTCTAAAAAAATGTAATTTTAATTATTTTTGTTACTTAGAGTTTATTTAATAATTCGTCATTGTAAAGTTATTATTTTTCCTAAAATTCATTGCCAAATAACATTCTCGTAAAAAAATCAAAACTTAACTAAATTAGCGAAAATTAAACCATTATCGAACACGCTCAAATGCACAGATTTTGAGAACCTAAGCACGTCTTGAACTGAATGAAAGTCAGATAACTAAATTCCATTATAATGACCATGATACATGTCATGTTAAGAAGTGTGCAAAATTATTATATTATAGAAAAATTTGCAAAACTGAAAAAGTATTTTATCACTTTGTAGTGAAGTTCAACTTTTGAGGACTCAAATATTTTGATCTTATAAATTTTAGGATGGAAATAAGCTATTTGATATTTTTTGTATATTGTTATATCTCTGAAATTTCAAGAATATTTTAATTGTAGATGTTAATTTATCAATATTATTCTTAATTCTAAAATTTAACTTATCAAACAATTGCTATTAAAATTAAAATAAGATACTATGAATTCTATAAAACATATTTCTTTCAATTTTTATATATAACACGTATTTTGGACTATGATAGCCTAGTTGATAAGGGCGTTGGATTCTCTTCCCTTGGGCAGCAAGCCGAAGAATCTTCGTGTGTGTGTTGGTTATGTTAAATCTATCGTGGTCACAAACTCCTCCATGTCGAGAGTAATGCCACGGGGGGTACTGGGTCAGAGGTGATCGTTTTCTGTTTCAGATGTAAATTACGATCAGTAATTTATTCATCCGAATGAATGAAGTCTACCCCTTAAAAAGTGTTTGTGACGTTTGTGAGCTAGAAATTTGCTTTCGGGACTTCTGCTTTCGGGTGCTCAGAGATCCATACCCTCAGAAGCTACTACACCCTTCCTTCCGTTATAAAACAGAACAAGAGAACAACAAAATGGATTTTGAAAGAGATTTTAATAAATTCTTACATTCAAAATAAACACAACTATTGTAAAAAGAAAAGAAAACACTTAAATACATGTATAAAATTCATTTTCATGATTCATTAATCATATCAGTTTCTGTCCAAATGAAACATGCTGATTTTTAACACTGTATTGTTTCATTGAATAAATAGAAACTTCCTCTTTCTAATTGTATTATTTCAAATTCTATGCTCGGGTATCTTGGGATTATACATGACAGTAATAATTACATTATTTACGAGTTCCTTCAATTTCCTTAACAATATCTGTTAATTTAGTCGACATGCATTTTAAAATACGAGTCAAACTAAAATAGAATTAATTTCAACAATAAGAAATTTATCTCGAATTGCTTTGAATAACAGCAGGCGATTTTAAATTAAAATGTCATTATGGAAGATGTTTTCTTTCTATAAAGGTCAGTTATTACAGGACATAAGGATGTAGTTAGTAAATCTTTAATTTAAACTGAATTATTACTTAAAAAAATTATTTTTGTCATACGGAAAAAATTACATTTGGGAATATTATGTTGTTATATTCCCAAATTATTTAATTATTTATATTTATTTTAACGTTAATAATATTTTAACGTTAATATTTTTTCAGAGATAAATTCATTGCATTAAAAAAATGAGGTTTTCAGTAATAATTATGAAGTTAATTAACCACAGAAATGGAAAACTTATACATTTTTAATATCTAAAGAAAAAAAGAATTTTTTGTTATATGTCATAATTTTTGAATAGTTTAATTCATATAATCAGATATAATTGCATTCTATTTAATCATCAACATGGAATTATATGATCTGTAATATCAAATATTTATATTGCAGATCATATATGTGTAAGAATTCATTTCATATCTTGTCCGTCAAACGATTTCTCAAAAGGATATTTTTTTAACATTTAAAACATTAAAAAAATCTCTTTCCAAAGGACCTTTTTAAGATATTAATATCAATTAAAAATTAATTTTAAAATCTATAATTTTTTAATTAGCTATGCACAATTTTATATTTAAAAAAATACAGTTAAATATCATGTAAAATTATGGCATATTTTTATCTTGAAAGGATTAATATATTCCTAATTCAAATTAAGGAGAAAAGTCTAGCGAGATTAAACATAACTAATTGCCTGATGCAAATGCTAAAGTATTTTTTACTTGCATTCTGTATTATCTAGTAAATTAATAATGTTATAAACCAATAAATAATATAATAGTTTACATAATATTATATTTTAATTATGAGACTTCTGACTCTGTAGAAAGACGATGTTTTTACAAAAATCTGAGTGGCATTGACATATAAATATCTGTTATGACAAAATTATATCCAATCTTATTCGATTGGTTATAATTTTGTCATAACAGATATTTATATGTAAATGTCACTCAGATTATCAGAATTATCAATTTTTTATCATAAATATTCAGTAAACCACAATATAATAAACATATTATTCTTCCAGATTATTTTAAACTGACTTTGCTAAAATCAACTTTTTAATTTGAAAATATTCCGTTTCTTTAAAAATCAAGATTAAAAATTAATAAATTAATTTTTTCATAACACTTCGTGGTTAATTATTTGAGTATACAATACAGAGATACAGAGATATATTTTCTTGATGTCTCATATCTCATTTCATTGTTTTAATTAAGTCGATGATTAGTTTGTTTAGTTAACACAGAGCGATGTAAAACAGCTGTCTTCTATTACAAACTATCTGGGAAACGGGAGACGTTAACTGTCGCCCGCTGTCACTTCTACGTTGAATTAACGTTTCGTTTCGGATCTCTATCACAGAAGGATTTCAATCCATGCAGACAAAGGAAGACATCGGAACTGTATTCTGTTAGGTCATTATATTAAAGATGTCTAGGAGGAAACTCATATTGAAAATTAGTTACATTCTACCTTGCAATGTATGAAATATAGATTTAACAAGTAAAATATAAATAAATTGAAATAAATTCCTACTTAAGTCAACAACAAAATTTTTTATTTTAATTACTTTTTATTAAATAATTACAATTAATATAAATAATGGTACTTACGTATTATACCGTCTTCGCCAACGGTTTAGAAACTTTTTGGAGAAGGATTTAAATTTGGCGATAAATATCAGTGGATTACACCATTACCGGATTGCTATAATTGGCGGTTTAGCAACTCATTGGCGACGACTTCAAATCTGGCGATAAAGTTGGACGGTATAATACGTAAGTACCTAAATAATTTATAAAAATTTGTGGATTTTCACAAGAATTGATTTTTTTACCTTCACGTGAAAAAATATTGAGATTCTTGTATTCTACCGACTAAGTTACTGTTTGTCGATTCCAATCCTGATTACAAATTGCTAAGACTCTATTTAAAACATTAAAAATTAATTAAATTTAATGAATGAATTAGCATTTAAAAAAACTGTATTAACACTGAATGTCATCCATTGCAAGCTTTTAAAAATGTATTTGAACTTGAATGGATAACTAAAAAGTGTTTTATTAATTACTGAAAATTTGGACACGGTATATATTTTGTGGGGAAGGTGTGAACTAATAAAAAAAATTTAAAAAGAGTTTTAAAAAGTATGTTATATGAAAAGTATGATGTGATATGTATGATATAAAAATTTATTTTAATATTTTATATGCTTCATTCTCCCTTCATTTTCCCAATAGAGGTCGCTCGTCTTCCCAGTGATTTGGGCTTCCCGCGTTCGGGTCCCGTTTGTGCATGGTTGTTGTTCTTTTTTGTTCTATCTGTGACGAATGGGAATGTGCTCCTCCCCCCTCC
>JAOUZG010028580.1:626969-651421 GCA_026289955.1 Argiope argentata
TCCATGAAAACGTTGCGCATCCTTCGTTTGGTTTCATAAAAGCTAAATAATATAATTTCCTTCATTTTTATGTCAAATTTTGAAAGTAATATGCTTATCATAAAGAGTGAAATAAAAAATTATTTGAATATTTTAATAAAAAATAATCCATTAACTTTTTTTTCATTTCAAATATATGTGTTATTAGCAAGTTATTGATTTAATTAGTCTATAATTTGATTATTTTATGAAATTATGTTTAAAATACTTAATTGTTAATCAATATCTTTTTTTTTATCAATGTATCGTTAGAGTATGTAAGCGACGCAAAAATTGTATGTCTGTTGAAACCTAATATTATTCAATTAAGATTCTTGCTTTACAGAATCTAATTTTCCAACAATATTTTAAAATAAAGATGAAAAATAAGAGCTTCTTCCAAACCTTAGTATTATGACATTTTGAAAGTAAATAATAAGAAGAAAAATACCCATGGAAATAAAATAAAAAAAAACAATTTAGTCAAACATTTTAAAGTACGTTTTTTTTCTTACTTTCTTAAATCAACTGAAATTTAGTAAAAAGATTTTCCCAATTAAAGATGCTTTTTGTGAAACCTTTTTTGCTCTTACTTTACCACAATTAAGCTAGAATATTAATGAAGCAAAATATCTCCAAGGAATATTTGTTACTTTTTCGCGCGATTCGCTTAAAAATGCATGCTTTAACTCGTTAATTTTTTTTAATAATTTTAGTCTTTCTGAAAGATGTAGTATACTCAAAATCACTGATTCATTATCTTTTATCCTTCAAAAAAGTGATCTTCTTTTCTTTGAAAAATTCAGTAAACGAAAAAGAAAACACTAAAGTGACACTGATAATAAAGTTTTACTGATAATAATTTAAAAATAAAAGTGAGTAATTTATCTTCCAAATGTAGTTCTTATGATATTCTTTTTTTTTTCGTTTTTTAATAAAATCACAGATTTCAAGAAACATAATATTTAAGTAACCTTACCAGCATTAAAAATATAAAGTTATTTAATATAAAATCAGTAGAATAAATTGTCTCTACTTCAATTTTTCTCTTTTAATTCTCTGAATTCTTTTTTTTCTTTTATTTTTCTACTTCGTGTTCTTTCTTGATATTGTCGTTTTTTTAACAATATCAGGGATTTCAAGAAACAAATAATATCTACTTAGTAACCGTAACAGCAATAAAAGTTTTTGTAACATAAATTCAGTAGAATAAATTGTCCTTACTTCATTTTCTTTCTTTTAAAACCTTTTTTTAATGTTACAATCCCGAATGAAATATTTTTAAATTTAAATACATATAAATGTGCTGACTTAATGGTCTCTTTTTTTAAAGAGAGATTTTCTTCTTCGGCACAGATCCTCTCATCTATTCAGCATAGAAGCACAGAGAGAATTATATTGCCTTAAGAATTTGATTATGATTCCAAAATATAAAGCATTCTCAAAATATTCTTTACTAGCCCGTTTTAATGAACAGCATCACCGAAGAACTTTATTAAATTATTTTGCAAGCTGGTAATTACTTTCAAGTATACAAAAAGAAAATATTTTAATCGTCAAAATATTCAAACTCGAAATTTTGACAAAACACCACGTTTTTGTCCTCCTCTCCGAGTTCAAGAAGCACATTTTTAGAATTGTGTCTTTTGCTTTATATGTCTGTGAATACATGGGCCCCGGTGCCTGCTGATAAGGTTACGTTTCGTTGACCTTAAGGCTCTGGTATGAGTCTCGATTCCATCAATGAACCGTCATGTAAGGGGGTCTGTTGCAAGTTAAATCCATCAGGCCAAACGTCCTCCAGCTAGTGTGGTGTAGAGAGGGAAGTAAAAGCTCAGGTTTCGTCCTTGTCATCTAACCATGCTTCAAAATTATGGGGTGTATCACAAATTACCCTCATATTGCTTTGAAATGAGACGTTAATTTAACTCAACTAAACTGTTTGTGAACATGATAATTCAAAAACGCTTTGAAGTACACGGCTACTCATTAATATAAGATCTCGTGGCCAAATTTATACATTTCTATCAAATTTTGAACTCAATCTATTCAGAAGATATATGATTGCTCTGGTTGATAGAATATAAACTAACACTGTTATTTCAAAACGAAACGAATCTGAGGGATAAAATTTTATGAACGAATTCAAAATCTAAGATATAGATATGTATCGAATTTGGTATCAAATCGGTCGGTCGGTCAATCCTTTTGCAAAATAATTTTAAAGCGCGTGGATTTAAATTTAAATAAATGAAATTTGGTAAATGATATTGTAAATATAATGTTAATTCAGTTTCAAATTTTAGTTTCAATAGTTCGGCAAGGAAATGTTCAAAATATATTTTCAATTTTCTGGTATTTTTGTGTTAGCTGCATTTCAGGTGCTAATCGCCAAAGATCGCCCTCTAACAGACTCTTTCGTAACTTTTTTTTTTTGATTTTACGGATTTGCCCAAGTTTCACAATTTTAAACAGGAATTAGAAAGAGATAAAATTTTAACTAAAAAATATTCAAGGAGGTTTTTAGGAAGACTACTCCTGCTGTGCATATTTTGACAATATTCTCATCAAAGTATTTTTAAATTTCAGTTTTCTCTCTCTCTTTCTCTCACTTCCTCTAAAACTTGAGTTTCGGTCTCAAAAAGAAAACAATTAAGCTCCATTTAGCCTAATAAGCTACTTACTAAATAAAAACATATTCATAAAATTGATAATGTATAAAGAAATTTGGCATTAACATTATTGCGTAATAATTCATAAGTTTTGTAATATCTTTTAAAATTTTGTTTACATATTTAATGAAAAATAATTTGATATAAGAAAAACACTTCTGACCTAAAAATTTATTTCATCCAGTGGGAATAATTATGGATTTCATTGGTAATAAGGTAATCCTTGTGCATCACAAAGTACAGCACATGGCTTACAGTAGTAAGTAAAAACAACTACATGCATAGATAAAAATAGATAAAAGTAAAGATAAAACAATAGGAAAAGAATGGAGTATTTAAACTAGTAAAAAATTATTGTTATAATTTTAAAAATAATTACCAAAATTATGAAAAACGTTTCAGAGAATACAACTATGTGACATACGATTATTTTTTGAATTTTAAATTTATAAATTTTTTATTATTTTATATTATTCTGAATATTTTATATTAATTATAATTATTTTATATTAAATTTATATTATTCTGAATTTTCGAAGCTAGAGAACGCCAAATATAGAAAATAATATTTTTAAAAATAATATTGAAAGGAGAAAAAAAGAGTATTGTAAACTAATCAAAAGAAATCTTTTAAAAATTCTCAAAATTATGAAAAAAGTATTAAAAAATTATCTCAAATACGATAAATTTTTTTTAGTTTTCAAGTAACAAAAATAATTTTTGAATTTATCAAAGAAAACTCAAAAAAATGCTAAGATCGAGAACCTCAAACATAGAAAATAATATACTTTATTATTATACAATAAGGAACTTTATCAAAAATGTGCGCAAATCTTACTAAATCAAATTGCCTGAAAATTATACATTGCATCATAACAATCAATATAATCATAATAATTATTAAAAGTTTTATTCTTGTTATTCTTTGAAGAAATTCTCTACACTATTTTTTTCTTGGAATGTTTCTACTGCACCAGAGCGTTGTTTGTTCCAACCTTCTTTCTCAGTTCTTACACACGCGCCACATCCCGTTTCCTTGATCCGATTCTTTCCTTAAATACAAACTCTTTCTTCATCCGATTCTTAGTATGAAATCTTAATTCGAAAACTTGATCTTCCGAAAAGTTATCGATTTCTCCAGGTCAAAGAAAAAAGAGAATTTTTCTGACATTTCTTTGGATGGCAGGGAGTTACTGTTTTCTTTATTCCAAGATTGGATAACATGCAATAGAATTCATCCGTGTTTTTAAAATCAATTCGTTTCGCTGCGACCATTTTTTTGTGTCATTTTGAGTTTTACGTATTTCATTTTTTTTAAAAAAATGGAAATTACTTGGAAATGACTGTTGCTTTTAAAAAGTTGTACTTTTCCGCATTTCATTTCTTTGTTTGTGAAAAGAAATAATTTCCTGTGAAGGCGAGTTTAAGTTTTTAGCCAAATTATACCAGAACTATAACATTAAAGAAAAAAATGGCATAAAAAATTCAAAACGAATTAATAACAAGCTTTTCAACTTAAAAAAAATTGATAACAGTATCTATCGCACTTTTTAAAATAAAGTAAAATATTTAGTATGTTTACTATATTGATAGACTTTGGTAGTGATATGTTGTTGTTTCTTATGGCTCTTGCCATGGACAAGTTGCTGAGGGAGTAAGCGATTAACGCTTAATCAGCGTCTCTTGTTTTATAGTAGCGCCAACTAAGACCAAGAGTGCGACTTTTGCTACTCACTCATCTCATTCGCTTTCACAGCCCCCTTTTTATAGAGGGGTCACATTCACACTTCTGACAGGTAGAACACAAAAGAAATACCATGCCAGAACCCGGGACGTCCAGATCATGGGAAATCGCGCTACCCCCATACCAGGACTCCAGTTCCGTAGTGATATAAATATCTCGATGAGTGAAGGGTGAATATAATAATTATTAGTTAAATTCGCAGTTATTATTACTTTATAAGTTATTTTAATCGATACTATATACTTTATGTATTACAAAGTGTATCCAGAAATAGTCAAATTGGACCTAAATATTAAATTTTATGCTAAGACTATAAATATAATTTGCATTTTTATTTTATAGATAAAAAAATAGGAAAAAATAACAAAAATAAAATCCGAATTAAGTACCACTTACCCAGTAAACAAAATAAATAAAACTGTTTGAAGTATGATTTTGATTTCTTACGTAAAACATAAAATTTTGGTACTTCTTGCGTTTTTCATTTCTTGTCTTGGTTTGTGATTAAATAAATATTTAAGTAGAATTTTTCAAGGAATCATTTTTTCAAGATAAAATCTTTTATTAAGAATACATTTCACAAATTTGAATTTAGTTGTTTGAACTAATTTGTTGCTCTTAATCTTGTAATCTTGTTTCTATTTTTAAAAAATGATAATTTTTCGTAGTTTCTTTATCAAGAAATACTGGTGAAATGCGCATGGGAAAAAAAGCGATGCACATTTTACAGCATTTGCTTATCTAGTTTTTTCAATTATTTATCTTTTTATTCGCTTAGTACTTCTAACATAAATGAAATATAAATATTTATTTTGCAATTAATGTATATTCTTAACCAAATATAATATCTCAATAAACTATTAAGAGACTAACTTAGATTTTTTTAAATTAATTTTAACAAGTACAATTCTACAAAAGTTTTATTTGTTGCTGAGGGCGGCTAGCAAAAAATAAAGTCAGAAATTCCGTTATGACGTGGATCGAAACATATTTCTTTAGTGAATTTCTCCTCATTGGAAATTTTCCCTTTTTTTCTTTCTTTTTTTTTAGTTTAGTTTTTCAAAGTAAAAAAGGGATTTTCTAGTATAATGCATCGTACTTTCAACAGAAAATTTACATTTGAAAGCCAAAAAAAAAATCCCTTCTAAAATTCAAATAAAAAATATTTGCATACGGGGTTGCATACATATCTAAAAAACCACCATTGTCATATGTATCTTAGAAGGCATTAGTAATTTTATCGACCTCAAATAAACCATATGCAAACTTTTACAATATCTCTACTATCGTATTCAAAAATATTCCACACTTTCAGAAACGAACAGCTTCTGGATTTAGTAATTTTTTATAAAAATCCCAACGGATTTCAGTTACAGCTTTTGACATTCTAAATTTTGCAGAAATATCTCTATTCCACATTTTGCAACTTTTTCACAGATAAGGAAAGCTAAGTTAAATATCATATCTTTTGAAATTTCCAACCGAAATTCAAATGTGCTGGGCAGAGTTAGCCTTAAAGGAAGTTAGAAGTGCGAAAATGTTTTATAGAAAAATGAGATTAAAAAAATGGTTTTATTTTGGAATTTCAAAACCTTAGAAACCTGAAGAACAACTACTCTTATTATTTGCTGAGAAACGCGAGCTCGGCTTTTCATTAAAAGAAAAGAGAAGTCTCAAATAAATTAACTGTAACGCGGTTTGGTGGCAAAATATAAATCATAATTCGAAAAAGAAAAATCTAAAATATTCTCGTTAAAAATAGTATAAATATAATTTAACTAATTTGTTACAAATTTCGTTCTGTTTTTCTTCAAGAGAAAAAATAGATGCATGTTGGAATGAAGATCATTATGATCCGTGCAGTGGAAGCAAGAGAACGTATGTTTTCGGGAACATTTCTTTTATTATCACATTTCACCCAAAACACAAAAACGATTCAAGATAAACACGCGCGCAGCTTAACGGAACGGCATCACATCTCATTCTAATTACAATCGCAATGAACTATGAGATGCGTACCTAAACAGGCATCGCCATCTATTATCCAAAAGAGAAGAGAGAGTAATGCAACTGCTACAGATGTAGACTTATATAAATGTAGCACATAACACTATTCAGATGTACCACTTTAATATTTTTATAATTGCTGGAGTTAATTATCATGACAGAACATGATGTTATTTTGGGAATGAGATCAACAAAAATCCGTAGGCGAAAAGTAAAAATTTTATTATCTGCATGGTCATCTCAAAAAATCAGCCTTTAATTACGCGATGCCATCCCATTTACAAAAGCTCTGATTTAAAAAATTATTTATTTACTAGCTCAAATAAAACCTAGAAAATATCATTTTGAGAGCGTGATTATATGAAATAAAATAAATAGGAAATGCGATATTTTTTTAACAATAAAGGCGAGACAAAGTTTTTTTATGATCGTTGGCAATACTAAAGTGACTCATTCAATGAAACAATTAAAATGAATTAAAATATAATTTAACTTTCACGAGCACGTGGTGCTTGGCTGTTCAAAAAAATATATTCTATGATTCATTGGAGTATTCATAGCAGATTTCATTTTAATCTTTGTCATTTGATGCCTTTTGAAATGAAATATATATATTTTTTAAGAAATATATTAAAAACTAAAAGTCGTACAATGAAAGAAAGTTTTGGCATCTTTACATGTTTACTGCTGATTTCTAAAACAATGAAAAACTAAAATTACTATTACACTCTTTAAAAATATAAATTTCGATAATCACCTTGCATCCGATAATGAAAGCCATAAAACAATTTGTAGTCTATCAGTATAATGGTTTCAAATTCTAATTTCAAACCATTTATGAGAAATTTAAATTATTAAAATAAGAATAATAAATCGTTTTAATTTAATACTGTTTAAAAATCGGTCTATTATTTATGAATTGCATCAAACAATACCATTCTAAAAAAACTTTTTTTTAATTAAAGTAGAGAATTAAATCTAAGGATATCAAATTTTGTACAATGACATCTTAGATAACAAATGTTAAATAAAAAAGCAATTAATTTTTTAGCCTGATTTTTTTATAAATATCAAACAATTAGAATTTGAACATTCTTTCCATTAATAAAATCACGGTATACTTTTTCAAATAACCCATTTTAATGCCACTTTGGAAATAAAAGATATGCTCATAAGTGATGCCAGTTTTATTTTTGTAAAAAAATAAATCCAGTTTTAATATTTTTTTAATTATTTTATTAGTATGTTTCATTTCATTGTTTTAGTTACTAGATTTTCCTTATGATGTTAGCTGTAATATTTTTAAAAAACACTATTTAAGTTGCCTTTTATTGTTACTGTATAATTCAAAACCAATTTTAAAATTTAAAATAATGATGAAAGAATCAAGAATCTAAAATATTTTCAATCCACAATGCTTCGGTCTGGCTTTTCGAATCTTTTAGTTTTTTCTCTTAGAGCAGCAAGATTCAATTATTTTTTTAAAATTAAATATGGAGTGCCAATAAAAAATATCAATAGCGATATTTTAACTAAACATCAAATTTTGAATTTAATTTAAATTATTTCAAAAAAATCATAATTATTCTTTGAAAAATAAAATTCCAAACGATTTAAAATGCTGAAATGAGTTTAGAACAGCAGACAATTTCTTTAGAAATTATAAACAGCAGTTTGTTTTCAGAAGCACAGTTTGTATTTTTTATCCAAAATAGGTCACAAATGGTTTGGATGTATGCTGGAGATTCTTTTTGCAAAACGTCGTAAAATAAACAGTACTTCAGGAGCAGACGACGAATTTTCTTGCGGTAGCCATGACCTCTTTCGTCTTCCTCAGAGCCATGTGTGGGGATCTGACAATAAAATGTGGAGCGAAGAATAAATTCCCATTTCCGATACATACCTGAAAATAAACAGCGCCGCCATGCAACCAGTATTCCTCCAAAGCATACATACGTGAAATGTTTTGGCCATCATTTTCATCTCTGTTCAAACAAAAATCTCTGCTGGCGCTTTTCTTATAGCCGAAATATTATCCAAGTGATCATGGTTTTGCTAAGAGTCATTTTATGGGTATATTCTTCGCAGTAAACCCACATTATAGGTGAATTTTTTTTAATAGAATATATCGATTGATCCGTTCAGAAAAGAAATTTTGAGATATTGGATTTTGAAACTTTATTGTTGGATTAAAAATTCCATTTTGCATCAGAAACTTAGGAGAAGAATATAATGGTTGAAAGGTCCAAAAAAAGGTAGAAACTTTTAAGCAATAATAAAATTTTATTATTATATTAGAAATTTTAGTTTGCATCGGAAACTCAGAAACTCAGATAGTTCGAAATTGTTATTGTTTTGTTGTGGTTCAAAGTATTCTCTGTCGTTTTAGAAATGCATCAAAATAAAAATATATATCAATGTTGGTGTTATTTGTTTGTAACTCGTTAATCACACACTCAGTATGGAAGAGAAACTAACAGAACATAGAATCAGGAAAACATGGCATGAACGCCTCTAAAACAGAATAAAAAAATTTTTAAAAACCACAATTTTGATTTTCTCTCCTTTTTTTCATTGCCTTTAGCAGATTTTTTTGCCTGGAAAATCCATATCGTATATTTTTACTCGTATATCTTCATTTGAAAATATTGTTCACTGCTGTATCCACAGAATCAAGATTCTTTCTAAATATATATGTGAAATGTTTCGAAAAAAATATTTCGTCAATGATTTTTATGCTATTTTAACATGAATAATCTCAAACGCTTTTATTATGGTCGAAACATTATAGACCTGGCATTTATTCCTCATTTTCATACATTTCATACTCGTATTAAATTTACATATAAGGCAGAAATATTTGGGTTTTTATGACGAAATACTTCGACTGTATACATAAAAACATCTTGGAACAGGTGTAAGGAAATTAAAATAATCAAGCTAAATGAAACAGGATGATATTCAAAATGTGATAATTATCAATGTGAGGAAAAAGGGAAAGCTTGCATTTCTTCAGAAATAGAAATTGGGAAAAAGGAAAAGCTGAACAAGGATTGGGGCCAGATAAACATTTAAAGATAAGACAAATGATGACAAAGATACATCAATGAAAAATTTACAGAATCTGCATAATTTAAATAGGACCACCTAGTGGAAATAATCTAACTTTCTGTTTGTTTAATATCTTCATGTTTTAATCCATTTAATATTAATATTTCCCTTTAAATACTCTCCTCTGTAAATTTTTCCCTTTAACTCTAAATGAATTTGCAGAAATGTATTCTACAACAACGAAATCAATACTTTTATTGCTCTCAAATGGCAACAATGAACAGAACAAATTTCTTGAACGCAATTTATGTCTATTAGGAATCACACGACAAGAAGCCTAAAATGCTAAATTTTTTAATCACCATCTTTATACTTAATAAGTTTTCAAGAATCAAAACGCAGACGTCTTGGCACGCGGGTAGCACAGCTTCCCTGTGATCTGGCCGTACTGGGTTCGAGTCCTGGTTCGGGCATGGTTGCTCTTCATCTGTGAGATGTGTAGAAAGGGATTGTGTAAGTGAATGTCATGCGTGAGTCACATCACATGATAAAGACAGACAGGTAAAGACAGACATGATAAAGACATCACATCATATAAGACGCTACGACGTACTCTTGGCCATGGTTGGTGCAAATCCAAAAGACGCACACTTATAGAGACTCCAACAAGGCTTATTAAGGCTGGTCTAAAATAATGGCTAGGGTCTAGATTGTTCATTTCAAGTGCCAGAAAAAAAATTAGAATGAAGCAGATTTGATTCTGAAATAAGTATGTACATTTTTTTAGTTCTTAAATGATAAATTGATCATTTAGAAGGTTCTACGGCATTCAGGATTAATAAGAAATAATGTTTTACTCATTAACTAGTCGACTTTAATGCACTCTAAATTTTTCAGTTATATATATTATTTAACTTGGTCTCCTAAAAGGTTTTTTAATAAAATATTTTAAGCTTCAAATTTTGATAGTCATATCAAATTCATCTATAATATTATCATTCATACTATTATAGATGCCTTAAGACTTTCTTTTCATTATACTACATATCTCTCTCATATGCTACGAAATATTCCCATACTCCAACATTTCAATAAATAAATAAATATTTATTTCTTCTATTATCAAAACTGATTATTTTATTGTTTTCATTATTATAACTTCATAACAATCAAAATTTTCGTAATTTTAAGCTAATTATTCTTGAGAAACCATAGGGATACCATTTGACCTATTCTTTGAGATGGGCAGTGAAGTTGTCTAAAATAACCCGTTTTTACAAAATAAGTATATTTAGACTTTCATAAATCGATCATATTTAGTGATTAAGTTAATTGATTGGAGTGCAGAAATTTTTATTTAAAATATTAATATCTCCAGAATATTTTTTTAAATATCATTCAACGGCTAGAAAATCTATGTAAAAATTTCATAGTTTTAATTCACCCGAACATTCATTGAATCACGTTACATAAGATACGATTATTTAATTCATTTAGACAATTTTTCTAGCATATGTAAGTTTATGTCTATGTATGTTAGCATAGGAACTGAATGGTTTGTAAATAAGCTTTTGCATCTCTGATTAAAGGGGACATATATAGATATATGTATATAACCATATTTGCCTTAAATAAAACGGTTTTATTGCATTAGTAATATAGGTATTATAAAATATTGTTTAAAAAATTCTTTTACTTGCATTCACTCTTTGGAAAATACATTTTATAATGATTTCATTTCATGCAAACACTTGCTGAAATTTACACTTTTATTTATTTAATGTTTAATTTGCAATGACAGTTAACTTAATTTTGCAGTTTGAGATTTTGTCAGTTTTACGACAAAACGTTAATAAAAAGGCCGATTTTTTTTCTCATCGATGCCTAATATGCTCGGACAGCTTAAATTTTAATTTTTATTTTTTGCGAAATAAATTGCTGAAAAATATGATTAAATTATTTTTAAAAATTCAATAAAAATAGAAATTAAATTTATAGGTTATAACATTGGTATCCCTAAAAAATAATTTTCTGGAAGTTACTTGATGCAAGCATTAGTTTTGTGTTGTAATATTATCGGAAGTTATTACAGAAATACGTCATTTAATTTTAAAAAATTTAAATTTCTCTTTGGCGCCCATTCTCAATTGTGCAAGTGCTAAACTTTGGCGCCCAAGGTGTGCAAGTGCCAAACTTGTTAGTTATAGATCAATGGTCTGGCCTCTAAAGCGCCAACACACACACATTCAACTTTATTATAAGTATAAATATCAACAAATGTTGAATTGAAACATTATTATTAAATCCCTTCAGATTCCAACATGTTTTGTAAAGCTTCAAACAAAATACTTTCTGAAAGCTTCCTGTCTATTTTTATAAGCTTCTATATCAATGCTAGAAACAGAATAGAAAGCTCCAGAACACAAAACTTAAGATTAACACCTCGCGTCCGCATCAAATTCTGTTTATAGAAACCGAACCTCCAACTAAATTCCTTTTATTTTTAAAGAAAACCGAAAAACAAAAGAAGGCTTACCATAAGTCGAAATAAGAAGAAATGCAGTTCTTGCTTATCTTAGAATTTTTCGTTCGTGTCTTCACATTTTCTACTCTGATGAACAAGTACTGATTCTTTTTTTTTCATAAAAAGAAATATATATCTATAGATACTGCAGTAGAACTTCGTCTTTGTTAAGCAATTCATGTCACATAATATTTTTCTGGGTACCATAAACCTTTCGATTGCCAATTCTCCCATGAATACTTTTTTCCGTTCTTTGGAATTCTTGTTCATATTTTCCACTCAAAAAACCAATTCATGCTTTTGCAACATGAAAGGAGAAAAAGTATATACATATATAACTTTTTTATTTTTATCGTGGAAAAAAATATAAGGGCAAAACATCAAACGAGCTGTAAATGCGTTTGATAAAATGAAAAGTCAAACATTTAAATTGAGTTATTCCAAAGACGCCTTTTCTCCTTATGAAAAATGGATTGAAATGTCTTTTTCGAACATTTTTCTTACAATTTACAGTATGACGCGTGTCAACTGTTGAGAATAAAAATAAATTTTCTTGAAAAGGTTAGATGTTCTCAGCACTTTCTATTTTTGAATATTTTTTAATGTTAAAATAATGATCGCCATTCATATTATTCTCTGAAAATATTTCACAAAAATTAAGGATATTATAATTTCATATGTAAATTTGTAACAGAATATTCCAAAGTTTTAATTTATTTTTTCCGAAATGTATTAAATTATTCTACCATCAATTCTAACAGAATTTTTTTTTCAAATACAGTAGTTTTTTAGAAAAAAATGCATTAACATTTTGTTCAAAAAATACATTCTAAATCCGAGAAGAATGTTGTTGTTTTTTTTTGAAAAATATATTAGTAGAATAAAAAGGAATAAGTAAAGGAATAAAGAAAGTAGTACCCTAATCACACTGGCTTTAGAGCATTTGGTCTAGACCTTGAATTAAAGATTGATGAGAAAACGTTGATATTTTAAAGAAAACTGGCTTAACAAGTTATTCATTCAAAGAACTTACATGAGCCACGTTTGTATTTTGCTTAAGTTAAAATCAGAAAACTCTACAGCAGTCTTAGAGAGAAATGTATTATTGAATCATACATAAATCGATATGTCAGTTTTTGTAAATTGTTCATTAAGAACTCGCCTAAGGATTAGACTTCATAATATTCTTACTCTAAATACAGACCCTCAGGAAATATCTTAATACATTTTGTTAGTAATTTTCCACATTATTATTTTAATAGACTTTAAAATATAATAGTTCTGTAAATAATAGCCACCGGGTCCAAATAAGTCTTGCTTTTATCAGTATTCACAATATTATAATCAAAAATTTATTTTTAACAAAATAAACAAAACCACAGTTAAATGTCTGCTTCTAGCCATATTAACAAAACTACAATTAAGTATTTATTTTATGCCACTAAAGTGAGTTGGCGTAGAATAACTCACTAAGCAATGAAACTATCAAAATGGTTGCAATTTAGAAAGAGGAATAAAAAAATAAAAAAAGTTTTACATGTTTTTATGACTCCATTCACACCAACTTCGATTTTTTTTTTAAATTATGCGTTGTTATGGTAACCTAATAAAATTACAATAAATGTTCCTATATTTAAAATTTTGAGTTTTAACTCTACTAAACCTGAAAATTCATTAAAATCTATTTTTAGAAAATGCGAACAAGATTTAGTATTTCTTTTAAGTCTTCCTCTATTGAAACACTATAGTTGACTTCAGCGAACAGTTTACTAGTCCTGATTCTCTATTTAAAATACTGAACCAAATATATAAAATATTGTTTGATACAATTGAAAAACAGGAATTCTTTTGAACGAATCTATTAAAATTAAAATAAATGCAATACGAAATAAAAGCAGAAATAAAAATCCTGTTTTGAAGTTAATGCCAGCAGAAGACAATTTTTTAATATCAATTTTAACATTGGTAAAAACATTCATGAATGTTTTGATAGATGAATTTCAATTTTCAAATAACATTAAAAACATTTTTACGGTAGTAAAAAAAAAAACTTTTAAAGAAGTAACAATTGAATATAAACCAAATTCATTTAAAATAATTAAAAATAAATTATTGAAGTTTGATTGTAATGAAATTTTAAAACTATGTAATAGCAATTTTTGTTATATAATAGTTTCGAAGATATGATCATCAATTTCTATAGGCAAGCTGCTGTGGTACTTAATCTGGCAATAGTTAAATCTATTTTCGACCTTAATTAAATTTTCTGTTTAATAGCAATTTCTTGATTTCTCTTACACCTTCTATCACCTAAATTATTTCTTTTATTATATGAGAACGTGATGTTGTTTTTGTTTAAGACTTTTGAAGCCTCAAAATGTGTGGGCAACAAATTAGCGATTTATCGCTTTTAGGGTTATTAGAAAATAATGCAGAACTTTATTTTCTAATAACCTTATTTAACACATTTGGCTATTTATCACCAAAAATCATTTAAAGATAGAAACTCAATTTGTAATTAAAAGTTTAAGTCAATTGCAAAGTCATTACATTTTTGTTAAAATATTTTTATCATGCGAGAACATGATGTTGTATTGGTCTGAGGTTTAAAAAGCCACAAAATAAGCGGGCAGAAAATTGGTGAGTATCCATTTTCAGCTTTTAGAAATATCAGAAAATTGTAAAGAGGGTTGTTACATTTGAAAATTAACACGAATAAAAAGTTACAACTTGACACGAATCTCCGTCATGTAACAGATTCTCGATATATCGGTGCATGCTTTTTCTAGTAGTCACATGATTGTTTCGAACCATGTTTAAATTGGTTAATGACTTAAATTAATGAAGATAAGCAATGTCTTAAAAATAATTATGTTCTCAAGTGATAACATAAAATTTGAGATAGCAGATTTCAATTTTTCTTTCTGACTTCACTAGAGCCTTTTAATAATATTTTGTATCGCCGTTTATTGGCTAAACATTAAATTAAATGGAGCTGTAAAATAATTGATAAAGCTTAAAAGTTAAAATTTCCATTTAAATTATCACTTCGAAATACTGAAGTTACTACTTTCAAGAAAATTTCGAAATCAGCCAATAATATGAACATGGGAAATATTTGTAACTGATTGGCAACAACAAAATTGAAAAACTATTTTTAACTTAATGGCTGTTTGTTTGACTTCCTAATTTTTATTTTACTAACTTTACAGTGTTAATTTCATTATTATTATTTCTATTTAAAACCCTGCTTAACTCTGAGTGTAATACTGAACAGTTTTACTTTTCTCTAGCTTTGCTTTTTTTTATAACTCATACTCTAAAAATTATTAAAATATATTTAAAATGAAGTTATTTAATGTAGCGAAATTGAACCTTATCTTTTCAAATAATACTTTTTATGATATTTAGTGAATAAAATCTCTAGAGATTTATTGTATTAGATTAAATGCGAAAGAACTTTCGTTTGAGATGATAAACAATGAATTTCTAGCGAATTATCAAAATAATTCAAAAATTATTTTTACGCGTGAATTGATATCTCATAAAATATATTTAAAGCTAAAATTTTTAGAAAGATGTTTTCCGACGCTACTTGAAAAGTTAAGCGAAAAACCAATAAAATGGGTTTGCAACGGTAGATAATTAAATGGCATGGGATAAACGATAGCATAAAGTGAATATAGTTAGCGTGAAAAAAGAAACCTTCTTTCTTATCGGTAATAGTTAAGATAAAGTCAATGAGTCGACATTAATTCACGCCAGCTGAAACACTAGTCAAAGGAGAGAACTACCGTATGGGAGGTCATATGCCTTTGAAGTTCATCAGACTCTAACATAATAGTCCGATGCCATTCATACAAATTGTAAGTATATCTTTATAAAAAATTATTTGCAGACGATATTTTGAAAATGTATTTTTAAACAGACTCAGACACATTAATAACATAACATTCAAATAAATTAGATGTATATTTGAAAATAAATAAAAAAAACAAATAAAAGAAATAAAAAATTTAACTGAAATCTTCTATCGCCAATTTCAAGTTATCATGTGAGAACATTATTGTTTTTAAGTCATTATTTATTTTAATTAATTTAAGTCATCAATCAATTTAAACTGGCTTGAAATAATCAGTTGTGATGTCATAATTCTTCACCAGCCTTTTAAAAATAAAACTGCTGTCAAAGAAGCATACGTAATAATAAATCAATACTGGTAAAAGCTGGCCAACTTTTTAAATTGCATCTGATTTCAATGAAGTATATGTAATAATAATGCAATACTGGTTAAAGCTTGTAAAAATATTATTTGCCAGTAAATTTCAGAAACGTCAAAACCTCCTAAACAAAACAACTTCATGTCACATGATAATAAAAAATTAAAGATAAGATAACACTATAGCAAACACAAAAGTGGAAACTAATCATCGTGATTGTAAATATTTAAAAGAGGTCCATTAAAAAAGGAGGATAATCAGCGTGTGTATTTTGAATGCAAAATAATGATAATCAAGGTATAAATGAAAAAAAAAGTTACGAATAAAAAATGAAAGATTAAAAAAGTGATATTGTATTCTTTGCCAACGGATTCTAAAACTCTCCACACTTTTGCGCATGCGTTAGGATGGGTTTAATTCAATAAAATTGGGATGAGAGGAAATATCAAAAGAGGAGATTAGCCATGAAGTTAATTCCAAAAATACACACATCCTTTCACGTCTAGCATCTTAATCAGATAAAACCACCGAAAAGGGGTCATCTCAGGATACTGAAACGATCAGTAGAAATTTCACAGTTTGTTTAAACAATTTTTTCAGGCATTTATTTGTCCTGAGAATGTCCATAAAAATCTATAAAAGTGTTTAAGAGTTAAAGATAAAAAGCCATCCTAAAATTGAATTCATGTCAGAATGTAATTTCTTAGTAACACTGACTGATACAAATTAAATCACAGCAATTTATTTTTTCTTTAAATAGTAATTCTTATTTAAGAAGCTAACATTAAAGAAATTGTGACATTGGTGAAATGTCGAAAAGATCAAATTAAGGTATCTCTCCGTAAAAACTGCCATGTCAGTGTGCAAAAAATAAATGGGAAAGCAAAAATTGTATTTTAAAAAATAAAATAATTCGTTTCTCTCTTCTTCGGAAGAGTTTCTTGCTAACTCCTGAGAACGAATTCCACATAAAATATTCTTCAATGTTCTTCATAATAAATTTGTGTTATATCAAACTGGACTCACCTGACAGCCAAGATGTCATCGACACCATCAAACTCCTCAAAGTCAGGAGTCATCCTGAGGGGGGTTTCAGGGGTGTCACTGGATGAACTTGTTCGAGCATCTTTCTCGCCGTGGCAACAGCACAGCCCTTCATCATTACAGACGCAATCGCACTCCTCGGCTCTGAAAAAACAATTTCGATTATTGTTTCTTAAGCGCTATCATTGTCATCAATATTTAGAATTTTTAATTTTTAAAAAATGCTTTTATATTCTTACAAATAATTCAAAGGATTTTTTATTTTAATTTTTTTAAATCTTAATTTCAATTATTGCTCAATCTCATTAATAGGTGGAGCCACTGATACAGAATCAAATTTTAATTTTTTTTCATTGGTTAATTGCAGTTTTTGACATACTGACTCTCCAGGAATATTGGTTATGTTTATTTTCAATTAATCTATAATTGAGTATTTTTATTCCATAAGAAAATAACTTTAAGCACCGAATTATAGTAGACTTTAAAGTCGTGCCATTTTAGTAGGCTAACACTTGTTCTATTCCTTGTGTACATGAATATTTCTATCCTCTAGAGTCAAACAACATAAAGTAATAATAACAAGTAAATAATATACGTAAAAATGAAATATTCATCATTTTTTTAAAATTTTGATTGTTCTATAACTTTATTTTCCACATATGCATAGATATTAAACGATGTCTCCATTCCTTTCTTTGCTTATTATAGTAGAAGAAAGGCACATCATAAAATAATAGATGAAGTGATGAAGACGTTTTAAATTTAATGGAACAATAAAATTTATTTTTGAAAATTAATCAGAAAAGAATATTTTTTAAAAAATTGCAGAAGCAAAACTTTTTTATTTATAATTGTTATTACAATTTATTTGAAATGATAGTTGTTTTTGAGGAATAAGCTAGCGTCATAAAAATATAGTTTTTTTTTGTTTGTTTGTTTTAATTTTAAAACCGTGTAAAAATCAATTATGTGCAGTAATATTTTTGAAATTATTGGAAAAACGCGAAAATCTCTCTTAATTTTCAACTAAATTTTTTAATTTTTTAATTATTGCACTGATATACAAATTTTCAATTTCTAAAGTATATTTTTATCAAATTTTGTATTTTTGGTATAAATTTATCATCTATTATTATCCCTATTAGCATCAGATATTGTATCATAATTCCATAATATTGCTCGATAATTAAAACTCCGTCCAATATCGAGATACTATTGTAATAATATTTTTGAGAATTTTGTACTATTAGGATTTGAGCAATTAACAGATATTTAAGTTTTGAAAATTTTAAAATTGGTTATTGGGATTTAAAATACACTTGCATACAAAATTCTTAGATTCTAACACAGGAGTTCCCATAATATGGATTACGAATCAATTTTGGGTGAATTTCGATAAAATCTTAGATATATATATGTATTTTTCCCAACTGGCAGATATATATTCTTTAAACCATGCATTAGAAATATTTTTGTAAAATTGCATTTATTAATTAAAGTATTTTTAAGAACGTTCATATTGACACATAAAATTTCTTTTTGTCGCTCTTTCAGCCTTAAAAATATTTCTAGTTTGCTACTTTTTATGAAAAATTCATTGTGCAGCGAATGAAATGTGTCATTACAGATTCAGGATGTAAAAAATGAATTGCAATATTTAAATGTTTTAGAACGCTTTCTCTAACATCCCAGGAAATGTTAAACATTCATAAAATTCAATTTTTGAAAATATGAAAAAATTAAATTTTTATTTTAAGAATTTAAAAAGAATACTAATCGATTCGATTACAATAATAATTAGTATACAATCCATTAAAATTATTGAAATTTACCGAAAAAAATCTGTGTAATGAATTGATTTCTGTTGCGTAATAATCAAATGTCTTGTATGCGTAGAAATTAGTTGCATTACCTTAGCACAGGACTCCCATTTCAGCTTTCAAACCCTGTTGAATATGACGTCCTATCGGAAGCACTTGTAAAACTTCGACCAAAATATTCGATCCACTGCACTTTCTATTAAATGGTCCCAAATATCCCCAAATGTTATATTTGCAAAAACTCTTCGTGGAGTTTAAGTGTCTCTAGAAGAACCCAGTGGTGTGAAGATGATATTCGCTACTCTACATGTCAACATGGTTTTGATTTATCAAGAATATTTTATTCCTCCAGAAGTTAAATACAAACTCAAATTCATAACACTCAACAGAAATCGATTCACAAAGAGTTATTTAATTTCTACATGGTAAAATCAAACAGTAGTTGAATTTTCATAACTAATCACAGGTAGCTTCTTAGCTTATTTGCAAACAGTATTTATAGAAAGAATTTCAGAGCTGCCATGATAACAAATTATTCTTAAATTGTAATATTATTATCCTGATCATTTAAATAAGGATAGATCGCATTATATCATAAATATTTTTCTAATAAAGTTAAAAGAGCAATGAATTCTTTCGAGATTTTTGAGATATATTTTGGAGTTTTTGTATTTCATGTAATGAGCAATTTCTTTATGTTTTATCTTAATTTTTCATACAATATATTTTTATTTCGTTGTTGTAAATTATATACCTGCTGAAAAGTTTCTGATCTTATTTGTTTAAGGGGTTGTTCCCTATTTTGTTATTATTTTAGTGTTTGATTTAATAGTTTTATTTAGATATTTTTTTACATTTTGTGCTTTTGTAAGTTCGTATTTTACAATTAGCATCACTTTCATTTTTTTTAATTATTGTAGTCAGAATCTCAAAATTAATTCTCTTTCTTTTTCCTCTAGAGTAAAAATTCCCCCGGAGTAACACCTAGAAATGAGGACGAGAGACTTCCGACATAGTGGTTGGATCTCACCACCCTGGAAGATACCCTAATAAGTTGTTGGTTAGGCTCCTCCCACCGATAACGGGACGTACCTCCTAAGGGAAGGGTTGCACCGTGGCCGGAGAGAGCCCTTAGGACTAAACCACAGTTTCCACTACTGTTTCTTTTGCGACGATCTTATCATTCAGTTTTATAGTAAAAAAACCATGTGTCTTTGGGAGGGTTGAAAAGTCTGGTAGGACTTCCCTTACAGAAATCCCTATTTTTGTTATTTTTATCTGTCATATATTGTTGTTGTTTATTTATACTAAAAATGTAGATTTCTGTACTTGTGATTTTCTTTAAATTGATTTTTAATATTTACAAATTTTGAATTCACCAATTTTAGTTGAAAAATTATTTGATCCATAATTTTATACAAAACATATTTGGTGACCAATTGGTTCACAATGAATATTCTTTGCACAGTTTCAATTAAATCCTTTATGCATAACTTCATATTCGTATATATTCCCCAGAAATCCATATTTTAAAAATCTTATTGTAACAGGCATCAAAGTCGTGCCATTTTAATAGTTTTTAAATTTTTCTATTTCTTGCATGTATGAACTATTCTTATAAAGTTATTTTCAATTACGTAATAGATGTTGTTAAAAGAGTAAAGTGTAAATTCTTTTTCTGTTATACCTTAACTTCTCTTTCTTATCCCTCATATAAATTATGCAAATATTAAATACAATCCATATTTCACAGCTTTCAACAACGGATCATAGTTATGCAAAAAGGTATTTTGTGAAAAAGTAAAATTCACCGCCTGAATTCAATTACTTTAAAGTACATTTGTGTCATTTTTTTAAAGTTTAGCTCAAACAGTAGGTCCTGTAGTACAGAGCCAATATATATATGCACAATTTTTTTATAAGTATGAAAGATGAACATTTTCAAGGGTGATCCATTTCAAAATTCACCCGTTATTTCATTTTGTAATATTTATATATTTTATTAACTTACACAGTTGACTTAACAGTTGATTTATTCTTGAATTTGAGCCTTTCTCAATACGATGGCAACACATTGATAAAAGGCTTCATCAGGCTTAACATGCAAGTGGAAGTTAAATTACATATTTATTTTATAGAATACAAAATAAGTTGTTGTTAAAAAATATAATTAAATTAATTTTTGAAAATTAATTAAAAATAAAAATTTAGTTTGTTGGCAAAAACATTAGTATCATTAAAAAATAATTTTTTGATCTTCAATATGATTCATAAATCAATTTTATTCTGCAATATATTCAGTAGTTACAGGGGGAAACGTAAAAATTTCAATTATTTCTTAATTAATTAAAGTTCTAATTATAAATTCGAAAAAATGTTCACAGGTGCACATTTCCGACTTCCAAGATATACATGTGCCAAATTTGGTAGTTGTAAGTCAAACGATCTGGCTTAAAGAGCGTCAACACACACACATACGTGCAGACATTGAGGTTTATTATAGGTATAGATGAAAAGCTGAAATTATGGTTTAAAAGAACTATAGATAGCATAAAACCAATCAAAATCCTTTGCTTTTCTATCAAGTTTTTACAAAATTTCATCTAAGTATACTGACGAATTTTATTTGTATACTAGCATAAAGTAATCAAAAACTGAGAAGTTTTCCTTGATTACTGCGTTCCGGATACAGACCAGGTGTATGTAAATCTGTATTTATTAATGTAGTTATAACTAAATTTCAGAATAATATGAAATCATGATAAGAAATGAAAGTTTCTAATTAGATAGGAAACCTAAATTTGTATACATTTTTAACTATTTACGGAAACCAGCAATTAAATGCTTATTTCTCTTTCCTATGAGTGAAGAAGCTACAGTGTTCACTTAATAAAACTCCTTTAGCACAATGGTATGATTGGGAATCGTACAGAGTTTCTATCGTCATTTAATAAGCAAACACAAATGTCTTATTTAAATAAAAGTAAAAATAAGTAGCTTTCAGAAATAATATAGTATATATCGTAAATACATCAGTCATATAAGAATCGATATACAAAAAAAGTCTCATACTGATTGAATATTATTCTGAATGAGTAGAATCAAATCAAAGACAACTACAAGAATCAATGTGAAGTGTATTTGTTGACAGAAAAGAGAATTTTTATGGATGAATTCCGTCTATATTTGCTGAATGTCTACTGATTTCCTCACAAAAAAAGGCATAAAAAGTTTGCTAACATTTTTACAAATTCATAGGAAACTCCAACTCGATCGTTTATTTAGCTGTCTGTGATCCTTGGGTAAACAAATAAAGATACTATATTGTGAGAAGTATGATAAAAAAGATATCGTTTCTGAAGATTATTAATCTCAAAGATTAGGATAAAATGTTGTTTTCTAGTCTTTTTTTAATGTTTGTACAAAGTTGATGAAATTCTTTTCCTGTAGTTGTACAGTGGAAATTCCAACAGGCTAGATAATGAGTAACGATGCTTCTTTCTATTTGAAAACATATATTAAACAGTAAAAGGATGATACACAGCACAACGCTTGTAAATATCAAAAATACACAAGCAGCAAGTGATTATTAAACAATCGCATCAGCACAAAAAAAAACAAAGAAAACTCAAATGCAAATCAGAAATGAAATTCACTCAACTACTAGCATATTTCGATACGACTACTTCTCGCATGTATGCCTTTGTAGAGATTAAAGGTCGCTTTACGAATTCGCGATGCTAGAGCCAGTAGCCGAGTAACATGACCATAATACAAAAGTCGACTTCAGTATCGTAGATGTTATCTAGCTTATAAGGCTAGTGCTACACCCCCATTCTTATAGCTCCCATGACAGGCTATCGAATGTTCTCGAACAACTATCAGCACTCGAGTTCTAATGAAAATATCGCCAATGTTTTCAAATTTTGAAATCTTTTATTTTTACCAAAGTCGCCAAAAGGTAGCCAAATTTGTCGCCATGACCGGGTAATATTCACTCAGCATCCTTTTGAACTATCAATAAAACTCTGATTTGCTATGAAACTAACTACGAAGGGAAACACTATTACAGATTCGTGTCAATAAAGTGAGTTTTATGTTGCACTCATAATAATCGGGTATGAATCTCATATATTTACCTTTTAACCGACAGATTTCAAATTTGATGTGTTGTGACAAAATATCATTTGCGATTTATCTGTCCAACTTTTCTTATATGTTTGAGATATTTAGTTCAGACGTGATAAAATTGTAGACATCCGGATTAAAAAATGGATGGTCCTACTATAGACGGATTTAATCCAATATTAGACACGTACCTACAATTTTGTTAAAAATACAAGAAAGAAATGTCACTTGAGTAATAGTTTGCATCTTTCAGTTATAGTGTTCATATATTAAAAAACTAATAGATAAAAAAATATTTTTCTGACAAATCTTTTAAATATATGGAGAATTTCAATGTTCAAAATATTGAATTACAACCCTTAGCAATTATAATGCTTTTTTTACTTTGTACACTTCGTACTCAAATTCATGCTAAAAACAATAAATAATAACAAGTTTCACTTTCTTTTGCATAATGAAGCCGTTTTTCTAGCTTAATTCACCCAAAAACATTTCATTACTTAATTGAGCTTTTTTATTTCATTTTCCTTTTAAAAAATCGCATTCTTGATATTCTTATCCCCGTTAATAAGTTTCTGATATAATACGCAATCATTTATTCAGGATTTTTTGCCAAGTGTTATAAGAATAAGAAGATATCATGTACATGGAAAGTCCAAAATATTAGAAATGCCTCCCATTTTAAACTAGACTAGACCCTGAACCATATGTAATAACATCTCAAACCACACTAATTCTTAGAAAGCTTTCCCTAAGTAAAAAAACACCAATAAAAATTGCTTTTGGAATGCTCGAAGTGAGGGGGAGAAGGTATAAGAGTGGCTTAGAAAATGTATGATTAATGCCCGAAAATAGTCGGTAACAGCTCCCAGCGAAACCGCAAATTATTTATTTTTTTATTTTTAAAAGATTATTTTTTGTACTGATTCGGGTTTAAAAAAAGCTAACTACTTTCTTTCCCGCTGCAAAAATCTTTGAATAAAATGCGCGATAGTGGATGGAAATCGGCAATGCACATCATAGACGTGCAGTGACAGTGACAGTAAAGATATAATGTTGCAAATAGTAACATACACACACACACACTGTGTATGTGTATGTATGTTATAAATAGTAACACTCTCTCTCTCTCTCTCTCTCTCTCTCTCTCTCTCTCTCTCTCTCTCTGTGTGTGTGTGTGTGTGTGTGTGTGTGTGTGTGTGTGTGTGTGTGTGTGTGTGTGTG
>JAOUZG010028580.1:651821-714136 GCA_026289955.1 Argiope argentata
TATATATATATATATATAAATTTTTATGCTGGCTGCCAAAAAGAGGTGATAGTCTGTGGTTGAAGGCCCAAAACTAAAAAGAAGGGGCTTTATGAATTAAAGAACACCTACAATTAATGATTACAAGAACTGAATGAATTAAGAACTGAAATGAACTAAGAACTGAAATTGCTTTTAGACTGACGCTTTTGATTTCTGGGACGTATTTATGAAAGATCTATTGTTTAAAAAATGAATAAAAATTACTGTTTTTAATATACAGAAAAATCTGTTGATTGCTCTACGCTATCGACAAGCTAACCTCTAGAAACTAAGATTTGACATTTTTTGCATGGCTTATACACATTCTCAACTCTTTCAGTAACTTTAAAGTTAATTTCTAGCCAATACTTGTTATAATCAGAGGCAGTACAGAATATACTTCATGAATTTGAACGTGTTTGGTATAAGAAATTCTTTTTAACTTGTTACTTTCCTGCTTTATATAAATTCTTTGTAATTTTTTTAATAAATGTTATATAGTGTATCTTGAAAGTATATATTCCGTTATCTTCTCGGTCTATAAAAGCTAGAATGCAAATGTCATACGTGATGCCATTTCTTAGAATACAAATATCCTGAATAGCACTCTAAATTAATTTAAAAAAAGAAGCAAAACATTGAATAAATTAAATTAAAAAGACCTACAATATAAAAAATACAATATAGATAATAATCCGAAATAATAATAATCTTTGTTCAGATAGATTTTTTCAAAGTTTGTACCGAAAATATATCTTTATTAGTTCTGCAATTGATTTGAATATATAAGTTGTTGACTCAAATACGAGTTTGGAGACGATCTAGGATTATTTTATCATGAATCAAATACGAATTCTTAAAAACATTATTTCATTACGAAATTCTTCTTTCAAAACTTGTTATAGATGACTATATGGGGAATAATTAGGAAATAAAAAAATATCAGTAAGTCTGGGTCAAGTATAGTCAATTACAGTCTGGGTAAGGATAAATATAGTCAATCCAAATGACAATACAAACTGTTTTTAAATTAATATACATAATACTGATCATCATAGTGAAATGAATTTAATCTTCATTTCAATAAACCACACGTATTTCAGCTTAAGAGAGTAAGTTAAAGTATAAAGAATTATCAGGGGCGTTATAATTTTTTCCTCTCTTTAACATATTATTTACACTTTGCACCTTTGTTCATTAGGAAAGTAAACACAGCTGTGACTGTACCTCAGACAGCTTTCTTGCCTTTTAATCACAGAATATCTTAAAAATTATGAATGAAATTTCTATGTAAAATATTTCCCAACTATATAAAAATACAACATCATTAAAAAATCTTTCTCTTAATTCAAACATTGTTAATTTAATTTAAAACATTTAACTCTATTTCCATATTATTAACTGAATGTTTGCATTAACAGAAGAAATCATTTATCTATAGAGTTATAAGAACCAAAATTTTCTAAAGCACTTGCGTAAATATTAGCATGATTCTAGACTAGAAACTTCTAAAGTTCTTTTCAAAATCAGTGTCCATTCATTTCCTTAATCACCTATAGAAAAGCTCGTTACGTGTTGGATAGGAGTGTGAAGGATTAACAAAGAGTTGAATTGATGAATTCGCCAGCAAAAATTTCACTTACGCTTCAAAAACTCCGGGTTTCCCAATGGTTTCTGTGCGTGCAGTTACAGCAAAAAAAATCAGGATCTCACAAACATTGATAATCATTTCTAGAAACGTTTTGGGTTGCTTTATGCTTTAGTTTTTTGAGCTTTCACTTTGGAAAATTGCGAAAAGTTTCATTAGTTTTCTATTTCGATCAAAGTAGTTACCAAACGAGGAATGGAAAGAGCAAATTAAGAAAATGAATTTATAGATTACGCAACATTTATTTTTTTATTTTTTATTTTTTTTTACCAATTTATGGCGCATTGTGGGGAGAATGAAAGAAAGCGAGACATTCGAGCAAGAAATTATATATTTTTGCTCTAATCTCATTCGAAACTTATATTTGATTTAAAGGCATTTTTTTTGTGTTGAGATCATTCGTTATTAATTTCTAATTTTATCAAGTTAATACCAGCTTACATCAAATATGATGTAAGCAAATTATATATCATTTTCTATATTATCCTGAAAATACTAAAGTACCAGACTCTTCGACCCACCACCAAGGCACACGTAATAAATCATAAAGCTGAATGACAGAATCACCGCAATAGCAAAACTGTCAGAAACTGTATTGAATCCTAATGGCCATCACAGGCCACGATACAACCTTCCCCGTAAGAAGTACGTCCCGTCATAGATGGGAGGAGCCACTCCTACCTATTAGTGTACCCACAAGATTGAAGAGATCCAATCACCATACCGGAAGCATCTCATCCTCAATTATAAGGAGCACCCAGGGGGGTGTCCAAAAAATTTTAAAAGCAATTTCAATTTTAATAATTTATAGTATTTTTTTTATTTTGCAATATAAGTTATCATAGTAAAATAAAAGCCCATTACAGTTTTTAAAAAATACAACAAATGCAACATTGAAATAAATTTTTACATTTAAATGCTACTTTATATCTCTAAACATATCTTTTGTGTGTGTGTGTGCAAACATGGAGTTTGATGCGTTAGTTCTACATAGAATTTGAATGAAAATTTGTGATTTAATTGCTTTTCTAGTCTTTTTGACACTTTTTCAAATATATTTTGATTTTATTATCACAATCATGATTTATTTAAATGGTCGTTAATGGTAACTAATCAGTAATAAATCTTAATATACGTTATTATGTGTTTTTGTCCACTTTTAAGTGTAATGTATATGTACTATAATGTACAGTGCATAAACATCATTTGCGAAAACATTTTAGCAATATAAGTTTTGCATATTTTATTCCTCCACTGTAATACTCTACATAGGGCACATTGAGTTTAAAATGAAATTGTTTTTATGATAATACGGTTTATTTTTATTCGTATTTATGTATTTACAATATCTGAGAGTTTTTAAAAGTTATATAGAGAGTCTTCCTCTATTATGAAATGAAAGGGTAGCTTAACGATTATCTCTAGAGCTGAAAATAGTAACAGAGATTTTATCTCTAGAGCTGAAAAAAACTTCATATATATGTAAAATATGGAGGTAATCATATTCGACTGCAAATTTCAGCCTTAATTGTTTGTTAAAAATAAGTAGTCAAGTCTTAAATGAAACTTTAATAATAATCCTTGTATGAATTTATTATATGAATATATTTACTGATATCAGCTATTCATTTTTATTTGTTTATTAATTTTTTCTTTATTTTTCTTTTAAAAAACATTCAAATAGAAACCAATGCATGTCAAATTCTATGTGAAGATTCCTGCAAAATTCTACTTCAAAATTTTTATCTATACTTTTAAGTCACCACTTAAACTAAAATAATAGATCTTTGGAATTGCATTTCTTTGTTCTTTTGAAAAACATTATCTTAAAAAAAACATAACGAGTTACAAGAATGAAATATGCTTGTAGCCTATTAACCGTATTTGCTATTTTCTATCAAATTTTAGAAAAATTCTGTGAAATTTAAATTTTTATCTTACATCCTTTCAAATCCATAGAACTATGGTAACTCAGAAATGGAAAAATCTATATAGATGGAGTTTATCATATAGATGTATCATTAAAATTTCAGATTAGAGTCAGATTTATGTTAAATCCGTCCAAGGACTGACCGACTATCGCTCCATTGGATACATGGGGCAAGTATGTGAACGAGATAATTCAAATGTTTACAAATTTTGACAAACGATTTTGATATTTTTGACGTCAGCAAAAATTTGCAGATCTATATCAAATTTTGATGCCATTGCGTGGAAAGGAAGTATTTTTAAACACACGTTCCCACCTCCTTGACTGCACAATTAATCTCAAAATGTGCCTTACTCCATTATTAGATATATTCGAGAAAAGAATACTCCCACTTATTTGGTAGAATATTATTAAGTGCATTGGTTAAGTTAGCTAACAAAACCCTCAATATGATTTTATTATATAAATATATTTGCTGATATAAGTTATTCTTTTTGTATTTATTTATTAATTTTTTTTCTTTATTTTTTGTAAAACATTCAGATAGTTATCAATCTATTCATCAATATGTATGTGAAGATTTCTACAAAATTCGACCTCAAGATTTTAATCTTTACGTTTCATTCACCACTAAAACAAAAAAGAGATCTTTGGAATTTCATTTGTCGGTTTTTCTATGAATGCATTATCTCAAAAAAATATTAAGTTGCAAGAATGAAATATGCATGCAGCCTATTAACCGTATTTGTAATTTTCTATCAAATTTTGGACAAACTCTGTTACATTTAGATTTTTTTACATCCTTTCAGATCCATAAGACTATGGTAACTGAAAAATGGAAAAAGCTGGATAGATGGAGCTCATCATATAGATTTATCATTAAAATGCAGATTAGAGATAGATTTATACTAAATACATCCAATGACTAACCAATGAATGACATTGGTTACATGGGGCGAGTATGTGAACGAGATAATTCAAAATTTTAACATTTTAGACAAATGAAATTTGATATTTCTGACGTCAGCAAATTTGTTGATCTATATCAAATTTTGATGCCATTGCGTGGAAAGGAAGTATTTTTAAACACACGTTCCCACCTCCTTGACTGCACAATTAATCTCAAAATGTGCCTTACTCCATTATTAGATATATTCGAGAAAAGAATACTCCCACTTATTTGGTAGAATAATATTAAGTGCATTGGTTAAGTTAGCTAACAAAACCCTCAATATGATTTTATTATATAAATATATTTGCTGATATAAGTTATTCTTTTTGTATTTATTTATTAATTTTTTTCTTTATTTTTGTAAAACATTCAGATAGTTATCAATCTATTCATCAATATGTATGTGAAGATTTCTACAAAATTCTACCTCAAGATTTTAATCTTTACGTTTCATTCACCACTAAAACATAAAAAAAGATCTTTGGAATTGCATTTCTCTGTTCTGAAATACATTATCTTAAAAACATAACAAGTCGCAAGAATGAAGTATGCATTCAGCCTATTAACCGTATTTGCTATTTTCTATCAAATTTTGGACAAACTCTGTTACATTTAGATTTTTTTTACATCCTTTCAAACCCATAAGACTATGGCAGCTCAAAAATGGAAAGAGCTAGATAGAGGGAAATTATCATATAGCTTTATCATTAGAATTGCAGATTGGAGTTAGATTTATACTAAATGCGTCCAGTGACTGACCAATGAATGGCATCGGTTACATGGGGTGAGTATGTGAACGAGATAATTCAAAAGTTTAAAAATTTGGTTAAGTTGTTTAATGTTCTTACTTCGGTAAATCTCTTCCATAGATCAGTCAAAAGTTAGTCGTACGCCTTCACAAAAAAATTTGATGAAAGATTATTTTTATGAAAAACTTTTGTGGCAACACATGTATTTATCTATATTGTGTGACGTAATTGTTTTCAGACAATTTTAATTTATCTAATAACCAGTCACAAACATGTCTCTCCAGCTAAAAGGACATCCAAATGAATGAATGCAGTGATTTGTTTTTTGTTGAGGAAAAGAGTAACAGCAGTGGACTTTATCAACATTTGCACGAAGTTGATGGCGAAAATGCAACATGACCTCAAGCTATCGCGAAGTGGTCAACTTGTTATAGAATGGAATCTACAGATAGTAACAACGCAGAGAGCTAGGAAAAACATTAACTGCGACAATTTTTTAGACTGATGCTCACGGGAAAGATGTTAGATGAGATTTTTTTTGTAGATGGCATTGAAAACCCTGCATCGCACCTGAACAAATTTTTTAAAGGAAATACCTAAGGTGAAAGTAGATTTCATGTAGACCTTTAATATACAAGTAAAGTTATAAAAAATTTTCTATCTTTCTTTGCTTTTTCAAGTATATGTCACATGAGAAACAATTATGTTTCAATAATAAATAAATGATCTTATGTTAGAATAGTTCTTTCAATATGCAAGCTCTAATGCATAGGTTTTTCCTTAAAGTTTTAGGCAAAATTTCTTTTGCGGCTTATTAGTTCATTTGGGAATTCTTTTTTAATATGATTTAATATTTCTTCATACTCCTGCATGAAGATTCATGATAATATTCACAGTGGACGTGAGAATATGTTAATACAAAAAGTTGTGTCCCTTTGTTAAGTAAATTGATGAGGTTAAAGAAAAAGAATATTTTAGTAACAAAAATAAATTGCTTTAATGTATTTAAACATTTAATAAATAAAAAACAAGACTCATCTTAATTTTCAGAAGCAAAAAATGTTACAAAATGAATACTATATGAAATATAAAAAAGTTAAAACATACAATATTAAATGCTAAATGAATAGCTCTAGATTTGTTGATTTAATAGTGAATGAGTCAGATATGGCTAAACTGTACAAATATTAGGGTAAAACAGAACAAATTGCATTGAGAAAACTATTATAAAAAAAGGAACATGAAGTAAGACGTATTTGGAGTTGATAAAGAAAGGCATTTTTGTAATAAAGCCATCTGATATTCTTTTAAAAAAACATTTTGAATGGGATATCTGCTTTAAAACCTGAAATATCAACAAGAAAACCAGTTTAAAAATCAAAAAAAAAAAAGTAAGAACAGATTTTAAAAGTTCTACAGCCGATTACTTTTGTTTCACTGTCAAAATCTTTGAATACAAACTTTAAAAAGTTCGTAAAAAAATATCCCGAATAAAATTTGAGCAAAGAAGATACTACGTCCAAAATAAACTAAATCAAAAAAAGAAAAAAGAAAACCAAATAAATTCTGAGCAGTGACGTTATATATATATAACAGTTGAAAAAGTTTATTAAACCAGAATATTTGACTACGGAACACTTTTTACTTCAATAACAAGACACTAGATGGCAACACAAAGTTTCCTTATTGAAAAAAATGTAAAAAAAAAAAATACAATGCCGAAAATTAGTTCCGCTCTTTGCCCCCGTTTTCAACAGTAGTGATGGCCCAAGATGGCAGGATAATGATCGCTTTCTCTTAGTCGCGTGTTTTACACGCTGAATTAACTTCCTTCAACAACTAATTCGTTTTGTTTGTCGTTATCAAAGCACGTCATCTAACCAGAAGCATTGTGTTCTTTGCAATTATGTTTCCACTCCCCACGCGCTCGTTGCATAACTGTGCTTTACAATTAGGTGAAATTTTTATTAGGGTTCAAGTGTGATGGAATTGAGTGGAAATGGCAGTTTTAATCGCAACCACGTGCCATCTGAAACATGCAGTGGACGTTAATCTTTTAATTATTTATTAGAGTTTTGTTCGGCGATGGTTGTATCTTAAGTGGTGCTGCTTAATTGGTTTGGGTTTGAGTGAGCATTTTTAACCTTAGATATGGTTAAATAAGGATTATAATTCTTCTTTACTTTTTTCTGATACGAAGTACAGGGTGTCCAAAAAGTTCCCGTACTGATGATTTGTGAATTTATTTTACAAAAACAATAGGTTTAAAAAGAATTATTTTTATGCCAATGATAAAAAGCACTTTTAACATAACTAAGGAAAAAATACTGAACTTACATTCATAATAAATGTTCAAAATGTCCAGCCTTTTCTTGGAGACAAAGCTGAGCTCGTTTGCGCATGTTTTTCGAAACCACGTTTTAGCATGCTAGGAGTGATTTCTTATATCCTTTGGGTAATTGCGATTTTCAAATCTTCTATTGTTTGAGGGTCACCTTCATAAACTTTGTCCTTTAAATATACCCACAGAAAAAAGTCCGGGATGGTCAGATCAGGGGATCGAGGTGGCCAAAGATGAGAAAAGTTGATCGAAGAAAAAAGCATCAAGCATGTCCATGGTTTCATTACACGTTTGGCAAAATTTAATATACTTGAAAAAAATCATGGAAAATGATTTTTTAAACTTGGAGTACGGGAACTTTTTGGACACCCGGTATAATCACCAAAAAAGTTTGAACGCGAAGTTTTGAAGTAAGTTTGCCTGTTTATAAGCCCAATAACTCAAAAAAGCTTCGAGCTGTATGAATGAAATTCGGTAAGTGAAATTTATTCCAAATTTTTAGATTTATATTAAATTTTGAGCAAATTTTTTTAACGTAAAAACTTCGCCAATAGGACTGTCTGAGTATAACCGAACCTGTCTGAGTTGCTGGACACTAAAACAGTTTTGAGTTCTAAGATGATGTAGACCAAAAGGGTGGAGCTACTTTTAATTCCACCTGACGTTACAAAAATGGTAATGGATTATATATTCTGTTTAAATGAGAGGAAAGCAAACCAATTTTGAAATGAATGGATAACTGTGAGGATTGAATATAGAAATATAATGCTAAATATGTTTTGGCCAATACTACATTATTTGATTAAAATGATATAGGAAGAAGTTATTTATAAGAAAAGTTGAAATAATATTCATAGAGAGATTTTAAAGATTTTTCATTTACCATGCCGAAAAAAAGGTGGCTTGGCGATAATGTCTCGGTTCATGAGACTTAAGGTTTCATGTTCGAGACCCAATTCCACCGAAAAGACGTCGTGTCAGGGTGTCTATTGCAAGTTAAATCCATCACGGTCAAACATCCCCGCTGGTGTGGTGAAGTGTGAGGAGGGCGTGGCAGCTCAGGTGTCGTCCTCGTTATCTGACCTCAGTTCAAAATTACGAGGTTCGTCCTAAAATAGCCCTAGTGTTGCTTTACAACGAGCCGTTAAAATAACTAAACTAAACTCTCTTGTCATGTTACCACCGAAGAATTCGAATGCACGCTGTCGGCAGTCAGAAATTTCGGTTGATTTATCACCCTCAAATATTTAGATCTCATAATCTGTAAAAGAACTATGCATCATGATATCTTTTATCGGGTACAAATTTGTTTCCGTGATAAAACAATAGGAGGGGTCTTATCGAAATTTTCTTGCATATTCTCCAATATAAATTATCCATAAAAGTGTGTGCCTCGGGTAGGGCCACGAGCAACTTGCATGGTATTGGTAAACGATAGTCACGAAATAGAAGTATTTGTTGTGAATATAGTATTTTTAATTAATATATGGGAAGTATATATATATTTCGGATGCTTTCTTGACGGTCGATTGATAGAAAATTGCATTTACAATCACCAAAAAATATGCCTAATTTCTTTCATTTAAATGATTATGATTATGAGTTCCTAAGTTTTCATTCATGACAAAACAGGCAGTCAAAAGTTTGGCCGATTTAGTTCAAAAGTATCATAATGCTAAATCGGTCTATTAAATTTAATTTACCAATTTTCTGTTGCAACTATCGTGTTCGCTTGTACTCAAGTAATCAGGCATAACATAACGCCATCCTGTGCCCCGATGCCTATATCCCTAGGTTATATAATCAGTTGAATGAACAGAAGATGGAAGGAAAATAAAAAATCTTAGTTGCTTCTGAGGGTGTGGTTCCCTGAGTAAGGGCAGAAGTTTGACTTCCAGCTCACACACGTCACAAACCCATTTTTTTGATAGGGGTGACTACAGTCGTGCATTTCATTCACTCATCCACTAACTACGATTCAGATGTGGAACATAAAGTAACATAACGCCATCCTGAGCCCTATAACGCTATCTAACCAGCAAGATGAGCACAAGATGGGAGATAGAAAATAAAAAGGAAAAAATTTGTTAAAGGAAAAAAAGAGACGATATAGTATTCAGGGATCTCCAGAGAGAATGCCATCAGTGTCAAATCTTGCGTGAATTTATTCAATTTTTTGCATAAGTTATAACTGTTTAGAAGGGACAAAAATACTTAAACAAATAGTGACCATGGGTTGAAGTTTCAGGGAAATTAGATTACCAACTGAAGAGAGGGAAAAAATTCGACAAATTAAATTTTGAACATCAGTATGGCAATATAAACAATCACTGTAGAGTCAGAAATAAGTAGCGTCCATCTAGGTCCTGTGGTTTTAATTTCCTTTTTAGATCTCGAATAGAGAACGATCACCTCTGACCTAGTACCCCCACTTGTATTACTCCCGACTTGGAGGACTTTGTGGCCAGGAAAGATTTAAAGTTCGCCAGCCATTGCATATATTGATAATCTTCGGCTAACAGGTTCGAACTCGTAGCCCAAGGGAAGCAAATCCAACGTCTTACCAACCAAGCTATACGACCCTTGAAGAGATCTTGGTATTTATGATATAATATGGAGTTGATCTTGCCTCGTGAAAGGGTATTCGGTGCAACTCTAATGTACCATTCTGTTGTTGTTACTTATGGCACTTGCCATGGACAAGCATGCCATGGACTGATACATCAGGAGATCTTAAACCGAAGATATTCATCTCTTGTTTCAAGCAGCGCCAACTAGGGCCAAGCGTACGACTTTAGCTACACACTCACCACATTTGCTTGCACAGCCCCTTTTTAGGAAGGGGGAACATTTACACATCTCACAGATAGCACACAGAAGAAAAACCATGCTCGAACCCGGGACTCCCATAACACTAGGAAGAAGCGCTACCTTTGTGGCAGAGAGCCGGCAATGTATCATTCTTCCTCGAGAATTGTTTCTGACTTTCCCATGCAGATAGCCGGACAGAAATACTAACTGAGACCCTTTAATAGATTTCATTTACATACATAGAAATTTGGTCGTAATCCTATATATCGAATGTCAACTGCCTAACTCAAAACATTTCGCAGTTATCATGAGCACAAACATATATATAAGGCTAAACATGTGTTTTTCAGTTTCCAGAAAATCTGAAACTCGAAAATTCATCAAAATTTCTAATTAGAGTTGTTTTGGTGGTTTAAATACAAGAATTCGTACAAAAGAAAATCAAAATATTGAGAAGCGTCCGGGCACAGAAGAAACGCGTCTTCCTCTTGATCTGGGCGTCCTGGTTTGGGCATGGTTGTTCTTCGTTGTAAAATCTATGAGTTTTATGAATGGATCCCCCTCTGTAAAACAGGGCTGTGCAAGCGAATGTGCTGTGAGTAGCTAAGTCGTACTCTTGGCCCAGGTTGGCGCTACTTCAAAAACAAGAGACGCTCATTCGGCTTAAAATGACCGACGGCTGTCAGCGTTCTTGTCCTTGGCAAGTGCCATTAATAATAACAACAGAAGTATTCCAGTTCTATTCAAATTAGTTAAAATCACCATGCTTTTCAGGCATTGAACCATCAGAATTCTCAAGTTTTAATTTTAAATTTCAAAAATCGTCGTATATCACAATGGACAATTTAAATAATAATGTAAATTAGCATTTTGCTCAGTTTTACTTCATAAAAAATAGACCCACCAAACAAAAGGCAAAAGACTATAGAATAAGAGTATGCATGATTAACAACCCAGCAGAAATAATAATATCAAACATATATAATTAAAATATTTTTTACTTTAAAAAAGTGGTAAAAAGGGCATAATGATTTTTCTAATGACTTAATAACTAGGATAACTAAAATATCTTCAAAAATTGTTAATTAATTCTAGTTTATCATTCTTATAATTGATGTTATCCCTAGATATTTAAAATAACATCCATTAGATGGCACTTAACCATCATTTATCTAGTGAGTTGACACCCTCAATGGACAACATCGGTTAATTACAACTTAAGAATATGGTATTTCTTATTCTTAATCACTTCTGTAAAAGACTCCATTTTGATGTTTATGAAACGATAAATGTTTTTCTGATGGGAATAGGAGAGGTCTTTAGGAGTCACTTGGTATCTGCCATCTTCTTTTTGTTCAGTTGTCTCACTTAACTCAGTATGATCATTAGATAAAAATAATATTCCCAAATATTATATCTTACCAATTTGATTATCAAAGCAAATTTGTCAATAACAAACATCTAGAAAATTTTAAATCATTTTTGTAATTAAAACACATTTTTTATCTTTCATAATTCAATTAAATATTCAGCATCAAATTAATAAAACAATAACCAATCAAGCAATTGTGCACATTTTCTAATTATCTAACTAATGAACGTCAATTACGCTTCAGTTTAGTAGCCTTCTTTGAAGTGCAAAAAATTCAGAATTTATCATTAATTTTCAATGCCGTCAATTATGGATTTGATGAATCATCAGTTTTGTGCTCAAATTAAATTCCATTGGGTAAATCCGATTAACTCAAAACTCTGTTTTGAACGAACTATCGTCTAATTATTCGTCACAAAAGGCTTAAATATTTCCTAATTGGCAGCACAATCACTGCTTGGATGAACGTAACTGATGTCATATTGAAAGCAAGCATTTCAGCTCATGCAAATGAAGAAAAGCATCGTATTGCTGATAAAATCCCAAACGAGATGCTTCTTTGATGCTGAATAATGAAATAATGAACCATTCAAAGAGATAACTCTACAAGAAGAGTTAGTTTATAGTCATTTCAGTGCTTTCTTTCTGTTAATGCGACGACAGATTCAAAAATAATTTGTTCTTTTCGCTTGAAGCTGATTTTTAAAACAGATAATTTATATCAATTGATTTTTTTTCCTTTTTTCCTAAAATCTTTAAGTTCACATGCAATTCAAACTGTCTAAAATATTTTTGATTTAAAGGCTGAAAGAATGGGGAAAATTTTCAAAACTTTTATATTTTTATAAACTTTTATATAAACATTTATATTTTATTTCTCTTGAACTTTTAGCTGAATCACTAAATTTGAATAGCAATACATTTTTAGTAGATGAAACATAGAGAAAGTATAATAAACATAAAAAAGTTCGAAGACGAGATTTTGACAAATCACCACATTTTTTTACCTCTCTGTAATTGAAAGACATGCTTTTTGGAAATTTTCCGTCTGTCTGTCGGTATGTGATAAAGATCACTCAAAATCGCTTTGAGCTAGACGGTTAAAATTCTTTATTCGGTCTTGTAAATTTCTATCAAATTTTAAGCAAATCTGTTTAGAGGTTAGAATATAATCTAGCGCTATAATTACTAAATGAAGAGAGCTAGATGGATGAAATTTGGTACACGAGTTTAACATCTATAGTGTAAACATCTATAAAATTTTGTGCCAAATCCAAAAGGGAGTTCATTGCCTGTCTGTCTATGCTTCCACAAACATGGGAACACGATCATTCAAAAGAGCCATGACTTAAATTTATCAAATTAGGTATGGATATTTGACTACACTTGTAGTTTTGTGTCAAATTTTTGTTTCAATCCATTAAGAAAAATATACCTGAAATACAAATTCGATTTTTGGATACTATTAATGCATGCCAATGATTAACCGCCAAATAACTCGCTTAAAATGCTTAATTCACTTCAAAAAATATTTCATAACTATTGTATAACAGTGCTATTTAATGCGTTATTAGAAAGTGTGAGAGAAAACTTTGGGGAGACCACTACTGATTATTATATATTTGGTATATAACTTCTAACACAGGAACAAAAGTGTACTCTTAATAAATCTTAGTTTTCTTGTTGTTGTTTCAGAAAAAAGATTACATTTTAAAAGCTCTAAAAATTTCTTTATTAAGAAGCAAAGAAATTAGTAAAAAAGGAGCATGCGAACTTTTTCAGAACTTATAAACTTTCAAAAAGAAAATATATCGAACTTTAACCAAGACTGAGCATTTATTTTCACAGCTTAAAATAATAAGTAAATTTTTGTAACTTAACATTGAAATGTTAAAGTTGCAGAAATAAGGTCCTGAAAAGCATAGAAAAGAAACATCATCGTGCAATTCACAAATTCAAGTAAACTCAGTTTCTAACAAAATATATAGTTTTAAGAAAGTGAATAATTTGAACTTATTTAATTCCTGTAATTATTTCTATTTTTAATATATTCTTAGATTTTAAAATTCTTGTTTAAATGTACCAATTTAGCAAATGAAAAAATTAAATTCAGTTTAAAAATTTCCTTAAATCTTCAAAAACTATAAAAAATTCTACATCGAAAAATAATTATATTCATTCAAAAAAATGTTTTAAAAACGATATATTTTCAGACTGAATTATGAATCAAAGAAACTAACTTGATTCTTTCCGGTTAGATTAATTTCTTTTGAGTTTCTAGACCGAAAAGAAAAAAAATTGGGGAAAAAGAAAGATTTCTATCCAATATTTCCAGTAAAAGGGATAGTCTAAAAGTTGGAGCAAAGATATGCTTCTCAGATCAATTTGTAATTCGATTCGAAATTCAATTATTAATAAAAAATGGTTTAAACGAAAAGAAATCTAGTTTTTGAGGAATTGATAAGATAATAATTTTCTAATTCAAAATCGCTTGCTCATACTTCTAGAAATATTATGAATTTCGAAGAAAAAAATGTTCTATTGAAAAGTGGCTTAAATTTTAAAAAACATAGTTTACAGACATAATTTATTTCATATGATTATTTTATTTGAATTAAGTTTTTATCCTTTTTTTATAAATCGAAAGCTTTAAAAACAACAAATTGCTTTTAATTTATTTCGTGAGATTGAATATCAATATTCTTGAAAATTGCCTATGTAAATTATTTCTCCTCAACAGTTAAAACATTATGTTTTAACATTCGTGTTTTTCATAAAAAGCTGATTTGTAAGTAGTTCAAGATATACTCCATTACCTATATAATTTTCGATTTTACTTTTTAATTTTTAATGAGTAACTGTGGTATCGAAATCTGAATGTGTTATTGTATTTTCAAAATTTTCTCATAATGTTAAATTTTTTTTGTTAATGAATTGTTAACTTCTTTATTAATAAACTGACTACTTTTAGCTACGAGCTATTAGACATGGATATTGGTTACATAGAATTTTGTTTAAATGATTTAGATATAAATTCGAACCCAAGAATCTACAAATCATCAGATACTAAAGGTTTTTACTTTGATTGTCTTATATTCGTTAATTGTGTCCATGGAACTTTTTATTATTTCATACCATTCATTAATATTAATGCACATATATATTTATTTAAGGATATGCGAGGAAGTTTTGTGGAAACCTCTCCCTCTGCTTATTTTATAGTTTTATAGTCAGTTTCTGGGCACAAACTGATATTTTATTAAAATATTTAAATTATTCAAAAACAATTAGAGCTTAAATTAAATTATTTAAAATGAAATTCATCCTCTGCCAAACCAGAATTAAAAAATATTGGTAACATTTAAATGCTGACTGAAGTAATTAAACTACTCATATATATTTAATTACTATTCGAGATATATTATGCATGTTTTAATAATGTTTCAATAATTCTCATTTCACATTTTCAACAGATGTTAAAAAATGTTCTTTTAAATTTTATTTAATTTATTCATTAAACTGTTAATTTAAATTTAAAATTCCGTAATTTCATCTTTAGATTTAAAAATTTAAGTATTTAAATTATTCATAACTTCCTATATTTGAATACTTTTTTTCTTGCCTAATACAACCATTGAAATTCCTTAAATGATCACTTCGATATACAAAGTGAACTAATTTAATTTATTGTGTTATTGAATCCATATTCATTTGCTCTTACAATACCTTATTTCGATATAATATCAACGTGGAAGTAAAAGTTTTATTTGCCTGACTATTTAAGATAAGAAAAAAATGCTGCACCTTTTAAAATGCAAAGATAAATTAAATATATATTAATTAGAAACTAATCAAATTTATCATAATTAAAAGTAGAAATTTCAGAACAAATTATTCCACAAGAAATGTTTTTATACCATCTAAAAATTCCCATTTTTACTTTTATAATGATATCCATTTCATTTCCATGCAGTTTGTTCTTCAATTTTTATTGATTATTTTTGAGTTTTTAATCCATAATTGTTATTTGCAGACGAATTTCATATTTTTCTTTGGAAGTGCTGTTTACTGATTTCAAAAAAAAAATCAGCAATTCATTAAATTTAATTTAAATAATTACTGCCAGCAAAATATCTTGTTTTTTTTACTTGTGGTAGCAACGATGTGATAAAAAAAACATTGTGAACGGAAACAATGTAGGAATTTAACAAGTCATAAAAGAGCGTATAAATTCTTCAAATTCAAAGAAAAATAAAACTATTAGAAATAAATGAGACAGGCATTCTATAGCTTTAGGCTATTGGAAATTGTACAACATCACCTCAAAAATTTGAATCGAAAGTTTTTAATTAACTAATTGTTTAATTAATTGTCTCAAAACGTTAATTAAAACATTCTTTATATTTCAGTTTTTGCGAATAAAAAACTTGTGTTTGTTTTGTTTTGTTTTTTTATTTGTAAAATATTAATAACTTGTGGAGAAAAATATATAATGGAAGTTTTTAAAAATCGCCTGACATTTAACATTTTTATTTTAATTTTAAAAAATAATTCAGTAATTAAAAGGATTGAAGATATTATAATATTTTATATAAAGGTATAATACATGTTTATATTATCTAGAACAATTTCGATCGTTTAATATAAGTTTAAAATGTAAAGATTATTTTTATATCTTCGCTCTGAAAACCTTTTTTATTAGATTGATCTGAGATTGGGAGATTTTTCGTAAAATTTCCGAGATAATGATTCCCATTCTTCCACAACTTTTCATAGAGATATTTTAAAACTTTTAATTCTTTTTTTTTCTAATTTTGTGAAATATTTTGTCAACGTTTTTAATTTCCTTCGAAAAATTTCTGATTATTAAATTATATTTTGAAAACTCCTTCTCAGGAAACCATGCTGGTTTTCATTTTAAAAAATTTGCATTCTTTTACAACAATTTTGATTTGCGGAGCAGGGATATATCTTTTCGGAAAATGCGAAATCATAGCTTCCGATTCACATCATGTTTATATAAGTATTTTGTAATAAGAATGATTTAAATTAGCAGACGATGCTTCTCACTAATAATTATTCAATAATAATGAAAATAAGCTATTCAAAGCAAATTTTCCTCCAAATCATTTTTTTAACTAAGCATCAAAATCGTTTTAAAAACGTGTAAACACTTTCTATATTTTTTAAAAGTAAACAATAAATTGAAAAAAATAACATAATTAAAATAAAAGTATTATAATCGTACCTAAAAAGGATATTTTACTTTTGCGTTTATTAGCTAATTATTGCTCTACTAGCCGCCTTTGGCGACCAGTCGGTTCGCTAATATTAATGCCAACTAAAGGGTTAAATCAATTTTATATATATATAACTTGGTCTCATAATAAGTTTTTCAGCAAAATATTTTCAAGCTTCGAATTTCGATAATCATGTAATCCACTTATACTATTATATAGGCCTTAAGCAGTCCTATCTTTGAAGTCCGCATCTCTGATTTTCTATCAGTGCACGTAAAATTCACTTTTAAATTAAATTGAAAATGATGAAACTTCAATTAATTTCAAACTAAGAACTGAAAGCAGAATAGTTCGACATTGAATATTTATGTTCAATACAGAAATTGAAACATTATAATTTTTTTATAATTTATAAGATCTCAAGGAATTATTCAGCAAAAATTTCACAGGTTAATTGAAACCTTCAGTTTTTAATTTTATTTTTAGATGTATATAAATGCTCTCAATTATAACATTTTTTTAGGTTTATAAATATATTTCAAAATATTATGGTTTAAATTCTTTTGGACTTATAGATTCATATTTGTAAAATATTCTTAATATTTCACCTTCTAAATGAATAAATAAGCATTTCTATCTTCTTAAATCTGGCTGATTTATTCAGTTCTGAATGTTTCAAGTTTTGAACAATTATCATTATCATACTCTAGACCAATTATTCAAGAGTAACTCTGATTGGCTTCTTTGAGATCTTTATAAAGTGATTTAAAATCACCAGTTTATATCGAATAGTTATATTGAAATTTTCATAGATCGATCAGCTTTAATGATTGATTTAGTTGATTGGAATGCCACTTTTTTATTTAAGGACTTATTGTCTCAAGAATATTTTGTTAAATACGATTCACAGAGCAGAGGATGTATGTAAAAATTTAATTCATCAGCATTTTTTCCCTAAATCTATAGTTATATATTTCACTTGGACCAATTGCTAAGAGATTTATGTCTTTCCCCAAAAAATTAAGAAATTAGATGTTGGGCTCCGATTACAGAAGATGCTTTGTAGATGTTAAGCCATATTTGCCTTAAATAAATTTTTTTAATTGGATTTGTAATATATGTATAGTAAAATATCATAGAAAACGTTTCCATCCATTTGTTTTCCGAAAATATCATGTCTCATATTTGTTTCATTTTATACAGACACGTGCCGAAAATGACATTTTTATGTGTTCAATTTGGAATGATAGTTGATTTATTTTTTCTCGTGAGAGAACATGATATTGTTTTGGTAGAAAGTTTTGATGTCTCCGAAATATGCGGGTAAAAATAGTTTTATATGCTTTTACAAATTTTGCATTGTTAATTATTACGTATTCTTGTTTGAAAGAAGATGCGTTTTCAAATAACTGACCTACTTTTACCAGTATAGCTTTAATATTACGTATGCTTCGTTAAAAGCAGTTGCGTTTTTATTTCGCATGATTCATTAAAATGCGGAGATAAATTACAATCACGAAGTCGAATGCTTTGATTTGCACAAAATATCTTCTTCACAAAAGTAAAAGTAATTCAAAACATGCCTTATTGTCATAAAAATTGAAAAAACAACACGAATTCAAAAAATATTTTATTTCTACTTAATATCAATGGCTTTTTGTTCGTCGTTTCTTTGAAATGACGTCATTTTTAAAGTTCGCTTAAGATTTCTCGCAGTTAAATAATTAATCTCGCTCTCAGAAGATTATCGTTTGGTGCTTTTCTAAACATTCTTTTTCAGTTTTAACTGTCGCAATTTTGTAATATATTTTTACTTTGTATTTTTATTTGCTTTAATTCTTTAATTGAATTAATAATTTTGATATTGCAAACGATCAAGAAAAATTTACTCTTGCAATTATTGCTTAAAAAATATCACATTTCCTATTTATTTCATTTCATTTAATCACGTGATGAAAATTATATTTTTCTGTTTTATTTTTGGTAGTAATTAACTTTTTTAAAAATAAGAACTTCTGAAATTGTGATGGCAACATTTCCTTAAAAGCTGATTTTTTTGAGATCCTCGAGAAGATAACATTTTATTTCTATTTTATTTTTGCGAAATAAATTGTTAAAAAAAAACGATTAAATTACATGTTTAAAAATTCATTAAAAATAGAGTTTTAATTCGTAGGTTAAAAGATTAGTATCATTGAAAAGCTAATTTTTTTAGCTTTAACGTGATGCAAAAATCCATTTTGTGCTGTAACATTTTCGGAAGTTATAGCGAAAAAACGTCAAAATTTGGCTTATTTTTTAATTAATTAAAATTTTAATTAAAAATTCAAAAAAAGGGCTCCGAGGTGCACATTCTCGGCACCCAAGGTATACATATACCAAATTTGGTAGCTGTAGGTCGAACGGTCTGGTTTGTACAGCGCCAACAGACACACACACACATCTTGCTTTATTATAAGTAAAGATAAAGATAACATGTTGATCTTGTCATCAATGTTAATGTTACTAAGATATTTCCCATTATATATAAATATGTAATAAAAAAGTAATATAATAAAAAATTTTAAGTCAATTCCTACTTAGGTCAACAAAGAAAAAATTTGTTTTAGTTACTTTTTATTAAATAATTAAAATTAATATAAATATTTGATCCAAAATTTATGCCTGACATAAACAAAATCAAGTCCATATCCGTTGAAAATAAATTTGAACACACTCAATTGGTATTGAATTTTCAACGCCAATTGAAGTAACGCAAATGCGTGAACTTTCTACGGCAGTTGAGGCAATGCAATACGGATTAGAAATTTTTAATTTTCTTTATTCTGTTTCATTTTAATTCAAAAGTACTTACAAATTAATCCCAGATATCGATTAATTAATAATATTTTAATTTAAATGTATCAAAAACTAAGAAATTAAACAAAATCGTTTGAAATAATAGGCCGAAAACATGTTAAGCCTAACCTCATTAGCGTGGAGAGGGGGGAACAAACTGGAGTCTGTCTCATTTGGTGGCGGGGAAATGAAGATTTTTGGCAAGGATGTTAGTTTTTAATTAATTAATAAAAAATTAAGGAATTAATATTTGAAATATCTGTATTAACATCACGTGACAGCCTCTACAAGTTTTAGAAAATGCATTTGAATTTGAGTGGATGAATAAAAATTATTTTATTAACGATGGAAACTTTGAACGATCGATCGAGAGAGAGAGAGAGAGAGGGAGAGTGAGCTAATAGTAGGAATTGAAATAAAATTCCATAAATGTTCTTGATGATAATTTTGTTTATTTTTTTAATTCCATACTTGTCATTATATAAGTAGAGATAATAAAGTCACGAAATATAACATAAAAATAAGTATAGGACTAATCAGTACAATAGATAGATATTTTTCAATATTCAGAATGCATATAGAAAAATATTTGGATCTATTAATCATAGTTATTTTACACTCTTTTTAAAAGAAATTTTTGAAACATAAAAAATGATAGTTGTACTTACATGGTAAGGATGTTTGGTGTCGCCAGCATAGGAAACCAGTGGGGTTGCGTTGTCATGCTTAATTGCACTGAGAAATCACTGCACATCTGTCACACATCCAATAACAGATCTCAATATAAAGTTGATGTCTTGGCTCTACATATCATAGAATAAGTCACTTGTATGACAAATGGTAACCAATAATCCAAGACATCATTTCTCAAGGCATCTTTTTCTTATACGAAGCGATCCATCATTAAATAATTAGAGCTGGTATTTTTTTTTCTTTCACACAGATTTGAAATCCTTTTTATCTATATTCTCATTAATCACCTGAAAAAAGAAAATAAAAATAAGAATTTAATAAATCTTATTAAAATGAAAATTGTCAGAGAATTTAGTTTTTGATTGCGGGAGAGTTTTGTATGGTGTTATATTGTTGAAATGTAGGCGTAACCATTTATTTCAAAGTTAAACGAAGTGATTCGATTTTATATCACTGCCACATTCGCACCCATTGTTTGTTTTGACACATTTCTGTCGAAAATTCGCCATGTAATCTGAACTAGTGTTGCCTTGTCATAGATCAAAGAAATATCACCCATTTATTGCGGAAGATGAATGACTACATCGAAACTTTTAGCTATAAATTCACTCTTAACAATGGTTTTATACTTTTTCTTTGTTATTTCGTTGGAAACAGCTTCATACTTTCATTCACCCAATGGTAAGAATAGCGCTTAAATTTTTATAACTAATCATCATTTCTATTTTTAAAAATAGTGTATATAAAGAAATCTCAGAAATATTCGCATGAATATACAAAACATTTAAAATAAAGATGAAAACGTTATGAATAAAAAAAATTCCCGTTATTTTCTACTATTTAATAAATGCTGCTATTTAAAATTTTTGTTATAAAATTGTTTAAATTGTTATGTTTATAAACTTAGCATGAAAGAGATTTATTTTTATATCATATTAAAAAAGGCTGGCAGTCCCAATGATCATTAAAAAATTGATTTATTTTTATCATGAAATATATTTTTGTTACTAATGAATTTAAACCCTTCAAACGGTTTTTAGAATGGATTCTAGCCATGATTATATTTACGATAAATACATCTCACACGTTCCGCTTTGATAAGACGGATTAATTTTAGGCAGTTAAAGTTGCAGTGATTAGGTTTTAAGAAGTTCGGATAAAAAGAATTCTTTATAACCCTTCCAATACTAATACTACCTAATCGGCCATGAATATTCTATACTGCTGGCTCAAGTTTTATTTCAAACGAAGGATAAAAGACGAGAACACCACTGGTGATAATTTGCTTTACATCCTGAACACAACCTATCCATCCACCCATTTGAAAAATATGCAAATATGCGAAAAGAAATATTCTTAAATTAATTGGTACTTACGTACTATACCGTCCAGCTTTATATCCAAATTTGAAATTGTCAATAATGAGTTGCTAAATCGCCTATTATGGCAATCCGGTAATGGTGTAATCCGTTGATCTTTATCGCCAAATTTAAATCTGTTGCCAATGAGTTACTAAACCATTGGCAAAGACGGTCTAATACGTAAGTACCAATTAAACTTTAAAATTGGTTAATAATAAGACAAAATTATTAGGCAAAATACTAGCAACGTTGAAAAGACATTTTTTTAAATTTTCGTCTGATGTAAACATTATTTTTGTGCTGAATTATTTCCAGAAGTTATTATGAGGAAAAAACTAAAATTTCATTAATTTTTAATTAATTTAAATAAAATAATTTCGAGAAAAAAAACGTTTCAAAATGCACATGCCCACTATTCAAAGTCAATCTTTGTCAAACTTGGTAGCTCTTAAGAGTATGCATAATCTTTTCTGAGACTTTGGTTTTGTCTGTAGAATTCCAATTCTTACAGAGAGACACGCATATTTTCTTTTATTATTAATAGATATTTTAAATATTTAGTTCAGATCCGATTATTTTTTGATTCCCTCCATCATCGTGAACCCATATTTCACGATTTATTCTCATAGTCCACACTGATTTTTATTTTCAACGAAATGTCATTGGTTTTTAAATTTCTAATAGAATATTAATAGATAATATTAAGAATAATTTAAGAATATCGATTAAGAATATTTAATCGATAAGAAAAAGTATCCGAAAGTTAAATCATTTTTAATTGTTCGATATGTTATTTTGCATAACACAAAAAATGAATCATTATGTTCAAAATGCTCTTTGATTAATTAAATATAATATAAGAATAAGAAAATAAATTCGAACCTCTAGGTGAAACGTAGCGGCATGATAATATTTTGGATTTCAATCATCTGTTTTGACTTCTTCAACAATGGCAAAAAAAGCTTAAGACCATTCGATAATTTACAGATATCATGCTGGCCTAAAAGCATTATCGTGTAAATCAAAAATTATCATGAGGATGATAAACATGTTTTTATGACAGTTATCGGTTTTTTTTTCACTTTCTCTTATATGAAGGAGGCAAAGAAAAAGTATTAAAATCATCAAAAATTTCAAATTCGGAATTTTAATATATCTGCATGGCTCAAACCTCCTTGAGAACAAAAGAAAAACATTTCTGGACCAAAAGTCAATTTACCAAATTTGGTAAATTTGGCAAATTGAATTTACATTAAATTGTTAGATTTCTCTCAAGTTTTTAATAAAGTATATTCAGAAGGAGTCCGTTGTCCTAATGCAAGTTAACAATGCTACAAAGCAAAAAGAATTATAGTTGCAGATAGAACTATATATGCATTCTTTGGATAGATAAATATGTATTATTTCAGATGCATATCAGATCTAAAACCAAATCCGCAAGAACTTGACCTTCTGACGGTCTGTCTGGGCCTCTAAGATCGACAATTCAAATAAATAACAATTACTAAAGTTTCCTTGGTAGTTTTAGCATCTGAAGTGTTCTTATTAAACGTGAACAAAATCTGTCTAAAGTAGTCAATCTGTCAGTCTATACTTTCGCATACATGTAAACATAAAAATTCGACAAAACAATAAGTTCAATAAAAATTATTTAATTTGTGACCCTATGATTGACGACATTTGTAGTTTTGTATCCATATACAAACTCAATTTTCTAGTTGTTGGGTATTAACCCATGGCAAAGATTAGACAGAAAAAGAAAAAGACGTAAACGTAAAAAAATCTACTATCGCCAATTTCAATTTATCATGTGAGTTATATTATTTTTAAGTCATTATTTGTCTTAAATCATTAACCAGTTTTAACCTGTTTGAAACAATCAGAATATATATATATATATATATATATATATATATATATAAAGTGGCAAACAAGGCGAAATAATAGCTATGATGTTATAGTTCTACGTCAACCTTTTAAAAACGCATCTGTTGTGAAAGAATCATACTTAATAATAAAACAATACATGTAAAAGCGGTCAACCTTTTAAAATCGCATCAGCTTTCAAATAAGCATACGTATTAATAAGGCAATATTGATAAAGGCAGATAAAAAAATAAATATGCTTTTAAAAGATGTTAATGAATATTGCCCTTATGCATTATTCATTGTTTACTAAGTTTCTATCACCAATTAATGGTTGCCTTCAATTATTAAAAAACATTTAACGAAAACAACATCATGTTCTCACATTATAAAATGCCTTATATTGCAAGTTAGATTTACGCCAAAAATCGACAGATGAGAACTATTTGTTCCCAATGCTATGGAATTAATATGAAAGTATCTGTTTTCTTTTCTATATTACAAAGCACAAAAAAAATGTGAAAAAATTTTTTGAATACCCAGGAAAAATCATTATTTAAAATATGTGTTTGTTAATTATATAGGCTACAATACTGCTTACAATATATTGAATCTGATTATCATATATTAACTAACTGAAGTTGTAGAAAATCTTATGCATATTTGTAAAAATCTTATGAAATTAAAAATTCTTATTATTTTCCGTACTCTTTATATACAGATATGTAATAATTAGAAGCTTTAGTTCTTTACAGTGCGACTTTCTATATCCATAATATCCACGAATTCTCAAATTAAAACTCATCATTAAAATTGGATTGAAATGAAAAACAAGTAATATAAAAAATTCAAGTCAATTCCTAACTTAGGTCAAGAAAAAAAATTTATTTTAGTTACTTTTTATGAAATAATTACAATTTTTATAAATAATTTACCAAAATAATTGTTAATTTTTACACGAATTGAACTAGCATTCTTCACCTTCACGCGAAAAATACTAAAATCTTCGCATTTCACCGATTGAGCTACTGTCTGTTGATTTCAATTTTCATTATAAACTGCTAAAACTCTATTTAAAGTATTAAAAATTAATTAAATTTAATGAATTAATATTTGAAAAAACCGTATTAACATCAAATGCCATCCTCTACAAATTTTAAAAAATGTATTTGAACTTGAGTGGATGAATAAAAAGTATTTTATGAACGATTGAAAATTTGAAGAACATATATATAGTGGAAGTATGAACTAATAGTAGGAATTGAATTATCCGTTAACTGAAAAATATGCAGTTCCGAACACAAAAAAAACCATGCAGAAAAAAATAGCAGAAATTTTTAATTTGGTCCATGAAAAGAGAATATAATGAATCAGCATAAACATAAAATCATAAACATTTCGGAATCACTTGAACTGCTATTGCTCAGTTCATCAATCTTGGATGTTTATTCATACTTAGCTATGCTCGCCCATAGATAAATTATACAATTTTAACATTTAAAAAATCTATTTTAGTTGCTAAACGCTAAAACAGAATTTGAGATTTCACAACCGTTTATGAAATAGGCTAATACGGCTGGGATATTCTTAATTTCACTCAGCATTACAGACAACACAGCACAATTATAAATGCTGATACTTTTAAAATAGTGGGTAAATACAATAGCCACAGTAAATATTCGTTCTTCGCAAAATCTAAGAATTCATTAGCAAATAAGATTCCAAACAGGCTCTTTCAGTCAATATTGAGAAACAGAATATGTAATAACAGACATCAGCACCATTCACTAAATTTCTCAATTTTGCACAATTATTTGAAGCGTTCGTAATTTTTATATCTCAAATAGAGAAGAAAATATTTTTTCAGCCATATTTATTAAGAGATATTTCTGATTGTTTTTCACATCTATTATAAGTATCAAAGTGAAAAGTCAGAAATATCCGATACTGATAAATTCAAAGAAGAAAAACATTATTATTTTTTTTTGAAAAAATTGGAAAATTGAGTTAGAAGGAATAGCTTGTGAAACAAAATCACATAATTATTAGGTTTTCCTTATTTTATTACGTGTTTCTTTTAGATGAAAATTATCATTCATGTAATTTCAAATAAAAAATATCTTTTATGTAATTTTAAATAAAAAATATCATCTCATAAAAAGTGTTATTAATTTTTCAGAAAACAAATCCATTTGCAGAAAAAATACATTTAGTATGAAATTAAGAAGGTAAATTAGATATAGGTTGTATGGAAAGTATAAAACAAAAATAATTTGCACAAATTCTTAATAATTTTGAACAAATATTTTGAAATATCTATTTTTAAAATATTCCATTTTTTTCCTCAGATGCGACTATCAGAGTTCTCGGTTAAAAGCCAAATCAATTATTGACTAGTTTTAATAATATATTTACTATTTAGCTAAACTAAAAATTCTAATCAGATTTTGGATTTCTGTATTCTTATTCTGTTTGTTTGTTTGTTTTTCCTAAAGAAATTCTTAAATGGGTGCAAATATTCTTGTGAAATATTTTTATAGATTGGAAGTCAATATTTAAAAAGATATTTAAATGTAAGAAATTTATTAGCTTCCTTTACATATCTAAATCAACCGCAATTCACTATTCAACCCAATATTTGTAATATGTTACTTAAGACTGGTAATTGTATCATCTCAATCTTTTCGTAATTTTATGCAAGAACAATTATAATTTTAAAATATATATCGTCACTCATTTCAAATGTACATGTTTCACCTGATTTTCAAAGTGTTTCGGAAATTCTCTTTTAAAATTTACTGAAAAAATGATCTCATTTACTTTTGAATTCGGATGGAATACTAATTTAATTTACAACCGAAAACCCATTATGAAATAATTATATAATAATCAGGACATGTTTTAAAATTATGATTTAATTCGCCCTCAGAACTCATTTTCTTCTCCCACAAATGAGAATTAAATCTGAGAAAACATGAGCACTTCTGTCAGGTAAACAACCCAAAGCCTTCCGGTGAGCCCACGTGACTCGGTAACTGTCAGAGAATTACCTTTAGCCCACCTTTCGGCAAACATCCGCCTTGCCCAAATCTCCATCCAGCCACGCCTTCTAAATTTCTTTGTTTTCTCCCTATTTCCCGCCATTATTGAAACGAGTCTGGAATTTTTGGAACATTCTTGCCATGCAGAATTAAACGATTGTTCACTCTACGATCTAATCCTCTTGATGCCAAAAATTTAAGAAAAAGTTAAGATAGTATGCTTTCGAGTGTTACCACTAAAGGTCAGTGTCCGCCATCGCAAGGGCCTCGGGGGTTTTACCGGCCCATCCCAATCACCTGCAATTCTTCGCCATGGATGGCAGCTTGAACTCGACTTATAATCGAAGGGGTCATAAGGTAATTGTTGGCCTTAATAATGTACTCTGAGAAATATTTGGTAGTGGAAAAAGGTATGCGAATATGAAAAGTGAATCAACAAATGATTCGGAGATGAAAAGGTCTTGGATGGCGAACGGCTTATGTGGTTGGTTAGCTAACGAAGACATTGGTCAACATGTATCATTTATTTTTATGATATTTAGATTTTACTTGAAATAATGTTTCGTTGTTTCTTTATTATTGTTTTTTAAACGAAATATTACAAATATTTTTCTTAGGTATGCATTATAAGCATTAATACCAAAGGAAATAAGAGGAACATAATAAACAAATTCGATAGGATCAATTATCAATATAATGTTATCAATTTCAGCATATTTAATCAAGCAATATAAAAGAAAGCGGAAGATTTGGTATTATATATATATATATATATATATATATATATATATATAAGGCAAAAGTTACTAAATTATTTCCTTATTGTAATGTTGAATTTTATCAAAATCGTTACATTAGAAAAAAGTCTTATTTTATTTGCAACATTAATTCTTACTTTAAAAAAAGGAACTATTAATTTAAATCATTTTACAGATTAATTCATTATTAATTTAAGTATTTTTTTAAATAATTAAACCGTTTTCTTAATACATGTACACAAACATCCTGTATTTCATTATTTTTTAAAGTTTTCTAATGTATAGCTTAACTTTGGTATACTTATTTTTACGTCGTGTTAGGAAAAATACACTAGAAATATTTTCGGAAATGGCTAATGTATCATAAGAAATCGAGAGCTATCCTTTTAGAACTCTTTGTTAATAATATTGCTTCTTTTAACCTATCATAGCTACCAATAAAATAATAGAAAAGAAATAGTTCTACTCAACTTATTTTCGCTAATTAATCTGCAAATTCGAAATGGCTATGAAGTTGTCCTTCCATTTAATAGAAACAAATAACAACATACGATGTTATAATTCAATACCATCTTAAATCGAAAAGTTCGAACTAAAAGTTTGTTATCAAATTACTTTTCCGTATGAAATATTCGATAAGAATATCTTTCTTTTATCAGGATCACGGAAAATTGATTTATAAATTAATATAAAGCTAAAAATTATTACTAATAATTAATTATTGCACTAATAACAATAATTAAAATAATTAAGAATTGTATTGATACCTTAGAGAAGTATTTAAGAAAAATTCTAAAGGAGCAATGAACTACGAATACTCTCAAATAATGTCAGAAATTATTTTCTTTAAATAATATTACTTCTGCTATTGCTTTTCTAAAAATTAGTAAACTTAATTAAAAAAGTATAAACAGCAATTTCTTAAAAAATATTTTAAAGTTGGCTTTTTCAATTCTATTTGTACAAATTGGAGTCTCAAATTTAAAAAGAAGTAGTACTGTTGCAAAGGAGTAATTTTCACTGTTCAAGCAGGTGGTGGCTCTGTGATGGTGTAGAGCGTGTGCATTTGGAGTGATATGGGATACGTCTAGACACGAATCAGACATATGATTCGTATGCAAGCCTCCTGTCTGAATACCTGCACCCATTCATGTCCATTGTGCATTTCGATGGACTTGAGGCATTCCAGCAGGACAATAATACACCCAGAATTACTACAGAATTACACCAGGATTACTACAGAGTAGCTCCAGGAACACTCTTCTGACTTTAAACACTTCCGCTTGTCCCCTAAATCTCCAGACATGAACAATATTGAGCATGTCTGGGATTTCTTGCAATGTTCTGTTCAAAGAAGATCTTCGCACCCTCGTAATCTTACCGATTTATGGGCAGCCCTTCAGTATTCATGGTAGCAGTTACCTCAAGCACTACTTCAGATTTTAGTAGACCCCATGCCACGTCATGTTACGGCTCTAATACATCCTGAGAGTACCCTACTAAAGGCCTATATTAAGGCCTTATATTAAGCAGGTGTACCAGCTTTTTTTTGGGGTGGGAGAGGCTTGTCGGTATATATCTGATAGCTCATAATTTAATTTCAATGCTGAAAGCTTAAATCAAGCCAAAATAATGTCTCCATTTTTTCTCTGTTTTTTTCGCACCATTTACAAATTTTTCCTTAAAAATATATAAATGAATCTAATTAACCGAAATAATCACACACTGAACTACAAACAGCCAATAAAGTCAAACTTATACAGAATCATGACAGCATATAAACTGAAACTCAAATAATTAATCCTCTAACGAGGTGCCCAGAACTCTAAACACTCTGTGTGTATGAAATCACTAAACTATACAAATACAAGCTCCTGCGACGGAACAGGCAAATGAAAACTCCTCTCTGTTAAGCATCCCTCAGTAATTTGTTCATAATGTGGATTGGAACAGCATTATTCCGGACCGGCATCGCCAAATAATGACGCGATCGTGATCGTGGGGAAAAGTTTCCACGCACTTCCACGCCAAATGAAGCAGCTTCGTGATGAGATTGCTGATGCGCTCGATTCGGATTGAAATAAATATTGACCTCCCGACATCCTCCGAAGCACTATTGTTCTTATTAATGAAGCCGTCACGAATTTCATTCCCGAATCCAACTCCAGGCAGAACGAATTTTGGATGATATTATTCGAAAAATCCTGTCATAAAATGCGCGCGTTTGAATGATACTGGAAATCACATTAAAGCAGCAATTATTTATCGAATTTCAAAATAAATTTCAATGATTGTTTTAGAATTTTTCTCGTATTACAGAATCGGAATAGAGTCGTTTCAGGAATATTTGAATTGCTCTATCGAGTATATAATATTTCTAATATTTGTGCACAAAATAAGTAAGCAGTAAATGTTTTTAAGCAAAAATTGTTAATTATCAAACGAAAAAGAAAATGTTTCAAATTTTAATTAAATAAATGGTAAATAAATTTATAAAGCAAATCACATTTTATTTATCCACTCAAGTTCTAACACATTTTTTAAAAACTTGTAGTGGATGACTCCTGATGTTAATACAGTTTTTACAAATATTAATTCATTAATTTGGTTAATTTAATCAAATTAATAATTTGGTAAATTATTCACATTAAATGAAGTTTCATTGTATAGTATTACTTTTTTTCTAAATTAATATCACGTGGGATAAATTTAAATTTTAATATTTATGAAATTAGGAAACAACTGCCAAAATTGCTAGTAACATTATTGAAGAATCATAAAATCAGTGAGAAATAATAAGTAAGAAAATTTTGAAGTAATTAATCATACCCGCTTAGAACAAATTCATGTATTTGTAAACTAAGTATTATGTAAATAAAGTAAATATGCTGATATAAAATCACTCCTAAAAAACATCAGAATGATTCTATACTACTATTACAATTGTGAAAGTTTGGATGGATGGATGATGTTAGTCAATCACGCCAAAACAGCAGAATCAATTTGGATGAAATTTAGCGCAGAGATAGATTATAGTCTAGAATAGAACATAGGCTACTATCTATTCTTGTTAATTGAGCAGTTAATTTATTATTTATTAAAAACTAACTTTCCCTCCAACTTCATTTCCCCACCGCCAAATGAGTAAGACCAGTTTTTTTTTCCTCCACACTAATGAAGTTAGGCTTTACAACGGATTATTTTAAACGATTCTGTTTAGTTTCTTAACGTTTAATGAATTTAAAATTAAACATTGTTAATTAATCGAATTTTCAGGATTCATTTTGAAGTAATTTTGAATTAAAATAAAACAAAAGAAAAGAAATTAAAAATTTCTAATCTGTATTGCGTTACCCCAACTGGCGTAGAAAATTTAAGTTGTACCAAAGGGAGTGGAAAATTTAAACATTCGTAGTGTGTTATGATTTATTTTCAATGGATACAACTTGATTTTATTTTGGCGAGCCATAATTTTTGATAAATTATTTATATTAACTGTAATTATTTAATAAAAGTAATTAAAATAAAAAAATTCTTTGTAGACCTAAGTATGCATTAGCTTTAATTTCTTATATATATTATTATTTTAAGTGATCTCCATTAGATAAAAAAAGGAGGTGGTTTTTTCAAAAATGTTAAATATACAAAGGATTTCGAAATAATAATAATCAAATTTAATAACAGGTCAAGCATATTTCAACAAATTGTTTTTATACAAGATATAAACAGAAATTTCATATGTAGCAACTACAGGACTGTTAGTCTAAGCAACAAGACATTAAAGGATTTTAATTTTTCTTATTTCTTGTAGAACAATTATTTCTACTCATAATAAAGATTATTACGTATGTGTGTGAAAGCAATTCACAGGCTAGATTCTATGGCTTATTGTTACCAAATTTGGCTTGTATAGACCTTTGAGGATGGGGATGTGCACTCCGGAGAGTTTTTTCGTGTTTTAGTTAATTAAAAATAAAGTTGAGTATTGAATGTATAGTTATAATAACTTTTAACTATATTATTTGAACAAAAATGATTTTTACAGTTTCAATTTTTTTAAAAAAATTGTCTTCCTAATTATATTGATTTAATAATAGTTTCTTGAATTTAATTTGACCAATTTTTACTGAATTTCAACAATTTTTTCGAAATGTTTTTTTTTGTCTAATTTTCAGCAATGGATTATTGTTGCCATGAAATTCAAATATTTGCCTAGTTTAATCAAAGATTTGGTCACGTGATTTCTTTTTACTTTTCCAAACTAAAGAAGAAGGATTCCGTTTAATATCTGTATAATTGACAAGACGATTAAAAATTGAAGCCACAAAATGTAACAAACTTAGCAAAAAATACAGCAAAATTTAAGAGATATCTGAAAAACACATTTGCGGTTTTAATTGCAGCATGATATCATGAGATTGTATTCATTAAGAAGGTACATGAGCATCGTGAAGAAATCTTAGGTAAATAAAACTATGCAGCTTAAATTTCTAAGGATTAGACGGAATCTTGGAAGTGAAGGATTTAGTTAAAATTAAATATATCCATTATCCTGGGCAAACTAATAGATTTCCAATGATGATTAGTAATTTAATAAATAGAAAAATAGCTAACAGTTGTTTGGCTTTTAAGTAGTAAAATCTGTTATTTACATTTATCTTTTATATATGCTGACGTCCTGGCACGGAGGTAGTGCGTCTTCCTCGTGATCAGTGCGTCCCGGGTTCGAGTCCGGGTTAGTGCATAATTGTTCTTCTATGTTCTATCTGTGAGGCGTGTGAATGTGCCTCCCCCCCCCCGTAATAAGGGGATGTGCAAGTGAAAGTGATGAGTGTGTAGCTTAAGTCGTACTCTTGACCCTGATTGGCGCTATTTCAAACAAGAGACGCTTATTTCGGCTTAAATCCACAGAAGCATCACTGAACTTGTCCATGATAAGTGCCATTAGTAAAAAAACAACATTTTTTATATTAAAAAGACTTTTTTTCTCTCTATTTCTGATTGAAGTTTTTTATACTTCTGGTTTAGCTATAGCGAATATTAATAAGTTTGCATATCGTGAACTTTTTTTAAATTTTATTTTAACTATTCCTATTTTTGAAAATCATGTATTCAAAGCATCTTAAAAATATAAAAAGGCATTGGCACATTAATTATTAATTTTTCCATTCTTTGGGTGGGATTCTTTTTAAAAAATCCCTGAAATAATAGCATCGTTAAATCTAATACAGAAAATTTTATCCCATATAATTTGGTACTAGGAGTCACTGAAGCTTTCATAATTAATAATAATAATAACACTTTTAAACTAACTAAGGTTTTCTCCCCGCTAATGAAAGAGCACTCACTATAGTTCAAATGTGAAGACTGAAAATTTATCCTACACGTGATTAATTATTTGACGAGATACGTGATAATTAACAGTAACAAGATTTGTTGGACAGTAAGAATTAGAATGACCAAGATCCAAAATCCAAATAAAATATAATATTTATGATATGATGTTCTATGTAACTTGCGTTTCAAGCTTAAGGATCAGTAAGGTTTAATGATTTATTGATAAAAGAAATAAAAAAATCGCAAATTCGGATTTCAAAGATCTAGAGTGTATGCAACTTGGTTATACGAGTATTTTTCTTCATTAATCAAAAGTCTGCTTCCTATTATCTGGGAGAGTAAAAAAATGATGCACCAATTCGTGCGTCGTCCTCTACATCTGTTCGCGATTTAAAAAAATCCATCTTCAAATCCACTCATAACTTCCAAATGGTAGTTAATCTACTTGTATTTTTTGGTAACCTTCAGTGCTCTTTTACAATCCGAAATCTAATTAAACGATTATATTATTTTATTGTTTTCATTTCTCGGTTAAAATCTTTAAAAGATTATGCAATTACTTTTATTAGCAACAAAAATTAATAATTGTTGTCGCAATGAAAGTTTTTATGTATTGTTTGAATAAAGAAAATTGAAACATATTCTTATTAAACCTAAAGTATATATGCAACTAATTTCTCCGTAGAATAATCAGTGGAGAGATAAAGTTAATAATTCTTTTATTAGATTTTTTTAAGTCAGGTGTTTCATAACAATGTAATTACTGTTTATGATATAAAATTACGGCCATTGTGATTCTCCTTTATTATATAATATTTAAATCGTGATAAAATTGATTATAAAGTTCATGTAATGGTTTTGAATACAATGAATTCTAGCAATCAAAATACGGAGCCTCCATTTTTTTATTTGCGATATTAAAAATTGTTTTTAATTATACTTTTATTATACTATGAATTGTTTTTCCATAGTTTTTAAAAAACTCGTTGCGGAATAATTGCTATAATTCTTAAATAAGAAGAACTTGGAGTTTTAAAAAGCGGAAATGCGGCCACCAGAATTCCCAAATTCCAGCCACGCATTCCAACAAACTAATTTGCCTGAAAGGTGATGGATCCTCTCCATCATTTTCTTGAATATGTAAGATCCTTGAAATTTTAAGGAGAGGCTCTAAATTTTAAGAACTTTTTAATTATTTTTTATATTTTAATGGCGATTCTTCCATTTTTCTTAGTTTAATATCGATTGTTGGAAAGTATATAGCTAAAAATTATTTCCTAATTTTTCAATGTCATTTATTTTGAAAATTATTTTGTAAGAATATTATATGCATGCTAATAAGAATATTAATGTCATTTATTTTGAAAATTATTTTGTAAGAATATTATATTTTTGCTTTCACTTAAACAGTCTGTTAATATGTTAGAATAGTTTTGCTAATATTTTTTTCACTTAAATAATTTTCTTTAACACCAACTCATTCTATAGTTTTATTGAAATATTTTATCAATCAAAATTTGTGTAAATCTGAAAATTACAGAAATTAATTCAGTTTCAGTAATTTCAGTCACTGACATGATTTGAAATCTAGCATTTTACTTCATGTTAAAACTCCAATCCAAGTAGAATGTTTAAAAGTTTAATATATTACTTATTTTACGAAAACTTTCATTTTTCATAAAATCCATGTTTGAAATTATTTCGCTGAATTTTAAAATATTCGAATTAAAAGGGATTAAGAATACAATTTACAAATATTATATATAACACTCTTGAATACAAAATTAATTGCCTTTTTTTACTTACAAATTAATAAAAAATGAAATACTGTTAACTTTTATTTTTAATTTTAAAATTCTATTTATTAAAAAGAAAAAACTATGACAACTTTAAATTTATCCTAAAACATTTAGGCATGCTAAATTTTTAAAATTTATTTATCTGTCTTTACAGATCGATCTTTGTATTCCGCATGTAGTGATTATTGTATAATACAATTTTAAAAAAAATTCATTGAATACATCTGCTTTTATTAAAGAGTGCTCTGTAAATTAAAATTTTTATTTCTGTTAATTTTTATTAAATAATTGTCATTGATATAAACAATTTATCAAAACATTATGTCTGGCCAAAACAAAATCAAATCCGCATCCGTTGAAATTAAATCAGTACACATTGTGCATGCGTGAATTTTCAACGCCAATTGGGTTAACGCGATACAGATGAGAAAATTTTAATTTCCTTTATTATATTTTATTTTAATTCAAAATACTTCAAAAGAAATCTGACAATCTGTTAATTTATAATGTTTAACCTTAAATTCATCTAACACTAAGAAAATAAACAGAATCTTTTGAAATAATCTGTCAAAAACATGTTAAACCTAACCTCGTTAGCTTGGGGGAGAGGGACTGGTCTTAGTCATTTGACGGTGGGGAAAGGAAGATTTTTAGAGTGATAGTTTTTAATTAGTTAATAAAAAATTAACCAAATTAATGAATTAATATGTGGAAAAACTGTATTAACACTAACACACACACACACATATATATACGGAGAGTGTGAACTAGTAGTAGGGAACCGAAAACTATTACAAGTGAACATTACAAGGTGATTACTTCTAGACTATTCTTTCTTTCTCTTAAATTATCTTAATTCTCTTAATTTCTCTTAAAGTCATAGGGCACCTAAAAACATATGCAAGTTATTTTTTATTAGAATGTGTATTAGCTCAATTCGGAAGTCATCAGAAGTCCTATTAAGAAATAGTTAGTCCTGCTACCCCTATAATATTTCCTTAAATGCAAAAGTGGAACGGTTTGTGGTGAATTTGACACACGAACAGGCCTTTTGATTTTATCTCGTGTATTCTAGGTTGAGTTCATGTCCTTCAGAAGACTAAATCATGCGTTGTAACTATCAGAATGTTCTTTAAACTAATTACAAACAATTTCGGCCTCGCGACATAGTACATTGTCATTTTGGATAGTTCCATAGTTATTTGAGCACGTGAAGTCCATAAATGCCTGCAAATGGTCAAGTAACTAAACATAAGCGTTAACAGCCACTCGTTGGCTTACTTTGATCAGAATTAGAAACAACTCACATCATTTTGAAGCTATCACCAGTTTGAAGAATGCCATGATATCCAATTGGCTCTCGGTAAATGGATCATGCTCCCACCCTATATTCTGTTCTAAACAATTAAAATCCTGACTCCTCTGGTCAAGTTACGTGTTTTCAATCATCTAGGGTCCAACTTGATTTATGATCGTTTTTAGTTTTAAAAAATAGATACAAAGTTAAAGTTTATATGAATTTATAAGCTTGAGGAAAATACAAAAACATGTCTGTGACAAAAATAATTAATGCCGCCACAATGAAAGATACATAAAACAACTTTTACAAATATTACTTAACTTACCCTCCTCTCTGTTACAAATTACGTTTGCTTGGAAGTTGCACTGTCAGTCCATTTCTTGTCTCGTAAAACCTGTTTGGTGATCATTTGAAAATGAGACAGATGAGGCGCCTTTTGGTATATATGGTAATTCTCGTTGTATCATATAGGTCATAACTCAATTGACCAGATGATTGATGAAGATGGAAGAGCAAGCATACGGCTAAAGGTTCTATCAAGTTTTAGAAAAATATACAATATTCCGAACGGACTCTAAATGTTATAAAATAGGAACTTAAGAAAGTCGTACCAGACTCTACCACCCACCACAAAGGCACAAGGATTTAAACCATAAAATTAAATAACCAGACAACCGTAATAGCAACACTGTCGGGAAGTGTAATTGAGTCCTAAGGGTCATCACCGGCCACGATACACCAATTCCCGGTAGGAAGTGCGTCCCATCATCAATGGGAGAAGCCAACCCCCACCTATTAGTGCACCCTCCAGACTGGAGAGATTCAAACGTCGTGCCAGACACTTCTCCTCCTCATATCGAAGTGCCCCCCTGAGAAATAAATTTAGGAAAAAATAATCAATTTTTAGGGCTTTATTATTTTTACTGGTGAAATAAACACCCCTTGATAATAAGAACGCCACAACTAACAAATTTTACAGATTCAAACCTTTCTTAACCCCTTAACCGATTTGCCCGTACGCCGTACGTGCATCGATTTATCGAATTTTGATAGTTGTAAACAAAAAATAAATCATTCATAACAATTATAATTCAATGGTAAAATGACTTCGAATGCGTAGATAAGCCAAGTATTCCATGAAATTCCACTTGAATCAAAATAAGAAAATATTCCCCAAATAGAAGGTGTCATCTTATTAGATAGTAAGGAAAATAAACCGGTTAAGGGGTTAAACATGGTGAACTTTTTTAGAAAATTTATCAGACATATCAAAACCATTACATGAAATGTAGAAGGCAGAATCCTGATTTAAAAAAAGACAATTAAAAAATTATTTTATTTGAAAACACAAATTTGAAAATTTTCTAACTTCGAACGTAATTTACAATCATTATAAATTCAACACATGGACGCTAGAATAAGATGAATCAGTATGAGATTATGAACGGGCACTATAATTAGGAGAAGAGCTGCAATCTCCCAAATTTTCGTGACAAGGCTATTTGGGATAAAATCATTTGCGGAATACGCGATAAACGAGTATCAGAAAATTACCTGAAAGTGAAACCGCAGTCACCGCTCTTTGTGATTATTTTTAGTTAAAATAAAATAATACACAAGGTTGAATTTTAGATGAATTTATATACTTAAAGAAGATTCAAACATGGCATGGGCGGCCCTAATGCTTAATATTGTTCCAATAAAAGAGCAAATTTCGTATGCGATATTTATGTATACAGCCCAGTAATATATATTTGGATATCAACAGAGTCATTGTAACCGATAGCGTGTTGTTAATAAAAGCTTTCGAAACAGTCTGCTGTTACTGTATCCCATGAATGTCAAATTTCGCTCTATCGTCTTCACAGACACAACTTTTCTATGTTTCAATCTAATTATTGATGTCATTTTATATAATTTGTAGGGTCTGTTAGTCCTATTATTGTTGTTACTAATGGTACTTGCCATTAACAGGCAGGTCAGCTATTTTAAACCAAATGAGGGTCTCTCGTTTTTGAAGTAGCGCCTACTAGGGCCAAGAGTATGACTTAGCTACGCGCTCATCACATTGACATGCACTGCCTCTTTTTACATGGGGGCACATTCACAAACCTCAAAGAGAGTACACAGAAGAACAACCTTGCCCTAATAGGGATTCGAAACCGGGAAACCCAGATAATGGAGAAGACCTCTCTACCTCTGTACCAGGATACCGGCGTGTTTGTCCTTATTGAAGCAAATGTCACTGGCCTCAGTCACTAAATACTTAGGACCCACCACTGCATTATAATTATAGTGAGAGGTGATATCTGAAAGTTCTAAACTTTTGACACTGTATAAGCTTCAGTAATTTCGAATTTCTGAACAATGTCTCCAATGAAATGTTCTAAGATTAACTAATATCCCGCAATCAAAGTCTGTTAATATCTGCTATAAGACTACATCGAGAAATGTGCACATGACCTACTTGAATGCAAAGAAAAGCCATGTCAAAATATTACACATTTATGCAATTCTTAAGCGATGCATATTTTTATATTGCATGTATACGATTTTTGGCCCAACAGTGTATAAAATCATAATTTTCACCAAATTGAAATAAATTCAAAAATGTTAATAAAGCATGTTTCAGGAAACAACTTACTCAACATGGAAAAAATAAGTTGATACTTCTAGACTTGGCAATTAACAATGAATGGAAAACTGAGGAAGAATTATGAGCAAAAAGAACCTTTTGTGTTTCATTATAATAGCAAAAATTGTTTCTGTAAAACATAATTAAAAACATTTTCAAAAATTAATAAAAATTTTAGAAAAATTTGTACAGAAACTTAATTAGTTTCAGTAAAAAGATTGTCTTTTATTTTAAAATAGAACAAAAAAAATATTTCATCTACTACAATATATTTCAGGAAGCTACTAAGAGAAGAAATTTAAACGTCTGCTTATTTTTTAACTAATTTATATTTTTAAAAGTCACATTAAAGTTCATATTCTCCTGTAGAGCAACGTTTTTTTTTCACTAAATATAGTGGCTTAATGTCGAATGGTCTACTCTACAGAGCAATGTATTGCATCATAATAATTTTTACTTTTAGAAATTTTCAGAAAATGACCACCTAATAACTACTCCTATATGCTAAAAAGAATATAAATTTATCTCATCGTTTGATAACCAAAAAGCTTAATGTTTGAAAAAGATAATTTCTTATTTTGAAACTGGTTAAAACGATTTTTTAATTTTTGAAACAGCATTTTCTTATACCATTTAATGTCTGATAAGAAAATTATGTCAACTTGAATCTAAAATAAGCATCTTATCTTGACACTTTGATGATTCTATTTCGACAAATTGATATTTGAATACAAATATTTAATGCATATTGAACTTTTTTATCAACAGGAAGTGCCTTTTTTTAAGAAATTGTTACTTGATATAATTTTATTAAATTGATAATAATTCTTTTGTTTCCATGGTGCCGGTAATAGAATTAAGTTCTTCAAGTCTTTAAAATCAAAATGATAGCCGTACTATTAAGCTGAAAATAATAAATTATCAGTTATTCATCATTTCCTACATTAAAAAAATAAGATTTATTTCTATGTTTAGAAAGTCATTTTAATCTTATGTGAACGTATTAGCTTATAGTTTCTATTTAAAGCCGAAAAAAAATTGATTTTTAATCTATTTTTATCAAAGCGAAATAGAATTTCCTGTGACTAACTAATTAAATTTCAAATCGCTCTTGGGATTTAAAACTCAAATAAGTTATGTCAAAACGAATTCTTATTTCCTATAAAAAGAAACACAAATAAAAATATTAATCTCTAAATATCTTGATTAACAAACATATGCTCATACCAATAACATTTATACATTTTAATGTAGTAAAATCGATAAAACTTAAAGCTAATTATCTTTGTTGTATATAATTAAACGCTTTGTTATGCATTTATTTTGAATTTAGTTAAATGAATCCAGATAAAATAATATAAATTACTGGATTTCTGTCCAATTATCTGAAAAACTTCTATCTTAGCAGCTAATTATTCATAACACGTTTAATTCGAATAAAGTCTAAGCAGATAAATTCTCTCTTAATGAGAAGTGAAACTTGGAACTTCATTTAATTAGTGTCATCTAACTGAACTTCGCAGTAATTTAAGCATCTAATGACTTGCGATCCTACCCAGGTATTGAATGGTTGGTTTGCCCTATTGAATTTCATTACCATCTCGTTCTGAACTTTCCTCCCCTGAGATGTTGATGCTTCCGATGGAATGCTTTGTTACAGAATGACGAGTCAAATGTGATCACTGTTGAATTGAAATAAATGTTATTTGGATATTAAACAATTAGTTGTGTTATTTAGCATAAAAATATTGCTGTTAGAAATGGCACTTGCCATGGAAATCGTGTTGATGGCCGTCGGTGATTTTAAGCAGAATGAGCGTCTCTTTAAAGCCGAAGTAGAGCTAATTAGGGCCAAAAGTACGACTAAACTACACATTCACCACTTTTACTTGCTTGGCCTCTTTTTACAGGGAGGAGGGGGGGTCAGTCACGCATCTCACAGATAATACACAGAAGAACAACTATTTCCAAACCGAGACTCGAACCCGGGATTTCCAGAGCAAGAGGAAGACGCGCTACCTCTGTGCCAAAAAGTCTCCAAATGTGCTTTTTGATGGACTAAAAGAATTTTAAAAGCACGACTTCCCATTGCAAAAAAATTTACAATATTTCATCCTTTTGTTATTTTTTTAATAATAATTTTTTAAATCATGAAAAGATGATGGCTGCCCTATATAGTTAACTTTACATTTCATTAAAAATTAGTTATAAATATTAAATAATGTTTGAATAGAATTATTTAAATTTAGCTTATAATTTTAAACATACATTCATTCGAAAGACACATGAGTTTTGGTTATGATTATAAAAATATTTACTGCTTTTATTCAGTTATTTCTTGGTTTTTTTGCTTGTTCGAATACATTATCATATCCAAACCGGGGGCGCAGTCACACATCTCACAAATAGCATACAGAAGAACGACCATGCCCGGACCTGGACTCGAACCCGGGATTCACAGAACACGAGGAAGACGTGCTACCTCTGTGTCAGAAAGCCGGCAATAAAAGCTATAGTTTTATTTAAGTGGAACTCAAACAAACATACCTTTTCACTAATACAAATTGTATGCTCAAAAATAAAAGTTGCAGGGTTTTTAAAGATTACTCTTTAATGAAAATAAATTATCTCTTAGTTAGATTATGTAATCGATTCCCAAGAACTTAGAAATTGCTCCTAGACTATTCCGTTTTATTCTGAAGATTATGTTATTATAGTTTTATTCAAAAATAACTATTCTCTTCATTGGAAAAACATTCAGTGTTATTAATAGGCGTTAAATATGAATACGGATTCAAAAATTCGAAGAAAAAATTATAAAATAATAAATAATAAATTCTATACAGAAAAAAAATCTAAACTAAGATCTATTGTTGACTCAAGCTTAAACATTCATATAATGAGTCAATGAATCTGTATCAATACAAATTTGCTTTTACAAGAAATTTTTTTGGAGAAATAGAATGTAATAAATCAGAGCTTCTCGTTAAATAAAAAGTTCTTAGCTTGTTTAAGAAATATAAAAATTGATTTAAAAAATCGATTGTTTGTATTTTAAAAACAAAAATGTGAAGAGCATAATTCCAATAACTTTTATATGTATTTTTTCCATAACTTTGCTCCTTTTTTTTGTAATATAGTAATGCTTTTTTTTGCTTTAATGGTCTTCTGAAATGTAAAATCTGATTTTCATGTATATAATATTGATAATATGAGCAAATACCCCAATCTCAAATAAAGTATTCATTATACCAACTTCCGCTATCTTTAACAAGGAAAAATACTTTTGCTTTGCTTAACAAAAAAAAGAAAAAAATGTGCTTTTCTTTTAAACTTCAACAGAATTTTTTTCAACATTTTTTCATTAAATATCATAAAAGCTTATAAACTGAAGCTTCAGATTAAATGATATATGTGATTGCCAATAAATGGGGCTTAATTTATTCAAAATGATTCTGTGTACTTTTTTGTCGTCTTAGGTTGTTATTGTTTTTTTAAAACTTTAACAGAAGAACAAGAATTTGGAATTTACTATGGAAATATATTCAATGCAGTATGATTTAAAAGTGTTTAGACAAACATTAAATCAGATGTTCAGAAACAAATCGTTTTTGTAACTAGCTGCCTTTGGAGACCAACCTGTTCACTTTTTATGCTACAAAACAATCAATATGGATTACTTTTTAAAAAAATATATTTCGTCTTATTATTTCGTATTACATAACGACATGAAAATTCAATTGAATCAATATGTTAGAATCAAATTAAGTTTGTAAATACTATGAAATAAAAGCAAAAGGGAATATTCTATTTCAATACTATATAACGTTAAAGAAACTAATTTTATTTATCTCAATTTTAACAATTCTCGTGAACGAAACCGATTAGATGAGTTTGAATGTAATTAAAACATTAAAAACTGCTTCAGATTTTTTTATTAAATTGTATTTTAAATAATTATTGAAAAACAAGAAAAAATGTGCAGAAATAAAGTAATATGCTTAAAAAGTGTTTTGTTTTATTATGTCAGAATTTATTTTGGGAATGAGGTTTTTGGCGTCAACAAAAATCGGAGGCGAAAAAAAAATTTCCTTATCTGCATGAGCATTTCAAGAAATCAGCTTTTAATAACGCTTTGCCATTTCATTTACAGAAGCTCTGATTCAAAAAAATAAGTTAATGACTACAGCAAATAAAACCTCGGAAAATGTCATTTTGGACACATGATTACATGAAATGAAATAAATAGGAAATAATTTTTAAACAATAAATGCAAGACTAATTTTTTGGATCGTTTGCAATACTAAAGGGATTCATTCAATGAAACATTTAAAAAGAATAAAAAATATAATTTAACATGCACGAGCACGTGGTGCTTGGCCGTTCAAGAAATGATGTTCCGACATGATACATTGAAATATGCATAGGAGTTTTTATTTTAATGTTTACTTTTAAGTTTTGCGGAAATGCAAACATGCAAACATTGTTTTTGTGGAATAATAGTTTTGGAAGATAGAGTCATCAATTTCCATATGCAAGTCATTACAATTCCTCATCTGACAAAGAAAAGCTTAATTTTAAGCTCTGTTAAACTTTCTTTTTGACATTTATTTCTTAATATATTTTGCACATCTTTTGTTGTTTCTTATGGCACTTGCCATAGACAAGCTCGCTGAGGCAGTCAGCGATTTAAGCTTAATAAGAATCTCTTGTATTTGAGTAGCGCCAACTAGGGCCACGAGTACGACTTTTATTACTCACTCATCACACTCGCTTGCACAGCCCCTTTTTACGGGGGGGCAAATTCACACAGATTACATACAGATAGAACACAGAAGAACAACCATGTCGGAACCGGGACACCCAGATTATGAGGAAGACGTGCTACCCCTACGCCAGAACACCGGCTCTTTTATATCTTGTTTTATTCAAATTAATGTAGTTTGGGACTCAAAGAACCTTTTACAGAGTTTTTCTAATAATAATTTTCAGTTCTGTTATTTTACAAAACAGCAAATTAAATCCAGTTGTAGAAACGCTTATTAAAGTAATCTGAATCATTCGTAAAACGATTTGTTTCATATTTTACTTTTTCTATTTGGCATTACGAGCAGTCTGTGCCATATAAGTGAGCGTTTTATGCATATAGATAAGAATATCATTAACAAAAGTAAAAGGAATCGCTATAGAGGCCTCATTACCACTGAATAAAGTTTTAAACCAACGGGAAGGATTCTGCAAAGCATTCTCGTACAGTAAAAAAATTAAGCCCTCTAGTAAAAAAATTAAGCCCTCCCCCCCCCCCCCAAAATAAAGTTGTGAATCTTAGGTAAAACCACTAGCAACTTGCACGAATATTGATAAATAATAGGATATTTTTCCATTAGCCGGGCAGCAGCGAAAACTTTTCAAAGGAATTTGGCGGAATTCTAAATCATTTGGCGATTTTTCACTTCCGCCCGACTAATGAAAAAGTACCAATAATAGTTACGAAATCTAAATATTAGTGTGAATCTAACATTTTTACCGCATCTAAAGTGTGTACTTCGACGATTTCTTGGCGTTAATGATTGATGGGTATTTATATATTAACCTGCGGTTAATATATAAATACCCAACAATCCAACAAAAATTACTTTCCTTCTGACCCATTCAAATCAAAACTCGACAGGATATTACAGTTTTTATAACAAAATCGCACACTAAATTTCCTTTATTTAAGACATTTTGAAATCATGTATATGTATACCATAATACATACCAGAAATAATATCATAATACATTCAGCGTATTATATCTTTTATACTGAAAGTGGATATAAGTATGTGAAAAATCCATCGTCTTAGGGTAAAGTGTTTTTGAAGGATGAATTACGGTTAATAAAAGTTCCTGCTATTCATTAAACAATTCAAATATTTCTATCCTAATAAGAATTATAAAAAGAAATATTCTTCGGATATTTTACATGGAACCATTCTTTTCATATTGCCTTTCACATCCCTTGGATAATTTCAACTTCTGAAACTCTTCATGACTACAGAAACGCGTCACGTATCCATGCCATTCCGTACTCCGAACACGTCTCTTTGCATTTTCTTTCGGTGAAATTCGAAGTCGAATGTAGAGCGGAATAACTCATATGGTAATTTCAAGTTCAAATCTAGAATTGGAAGTTGCGTGGAAAGTGAAGAATATCTGAACTAATGTAGAGACGAAAGCAAAAAGTATTTCAGCATTCGTGCATGAGATATCAGATATTGTGTCAAAGTATATTTCGATTGTTATGTGAATATTTGATAGAACAAGCAAAAAAAGTACAGCAACATTGAATATAAATTTTGAATATCCTTTTTTTTTTTAGAATTTCTATAATACAAATTATCTGGATAAATAATAAATAACATTAAATGTCTATAGTTTAAAACGTTCATTTCTAATATCAAACATATATCAATTATTTAATTGCCAAGAAAATATCTCTAGAATTTTATAAAATAGCCCTACTATGTGGATATGATTGCAAAACATAGTACATTATGCTAGAAATAATAATTAAAAGCTACATTAAGAGAACAGTTTTATTTTAAGTATTTAAAACTTTTTATATGCTGCTTTAACAAACTTGACTCTTTTATTCGAAAAAAATTCAAATACTAAAATGATCTATACAATAGCAAACACATAGTAACAAAACAATGAATAACAACAGATAATAACAAAATAATCCCCCACTTTTGGAATGGTGTGACTTTAAATGCATAATATATTATCTTGAGTACTAATTAAGGAAAGAACAAGCAAATACTAATTTTCTGTTTCCATGGTGATTTCATACACTTTTAGATGAAGTGTATCTCAATGTTGCCAAAATCCCTCAAAACTGAATATGTCAATGACGAAATAGTCCAAAAAGTCTTTAGAACTTACACTTGGTGATTTATTATTTTTTTGATTATAATGAAAGTTCATGCTAATATCATTGCCAACTGTATTAAATAATAGCTGCTTTTTATAATCATAAAAAATGTCGAACTTAGCAACTTTTCTGTTAGGAGATTAAAATGCCAACATAGTAGTTAGATTATAACGAAAAGAAAGTTTATAAAATGTTTGTAACTATTCGAAAAACATTAAATGATTTCTTTAGTTATTGGGCATTTTTTTAGTAGCAGGATCTCGTGAATACTGTAGCTTTAATCCTTTCCTCATAATTTAATATCTCATAATTACTCTGCATTTAAAATATGAAAATATTGATCATATCATTACAACTTAGATTATATTCCTTTAATTTTTTTCTTACTTTTTATGAGTATGATTAGATAATAAACGTTTAGATAATAAATTGTGCAATAATATCAATGACTGATCAATTCGTAAATGGTAAAGTCATAGAAAATTTAGTTGAGCAATTTCAAATAGAAAATTTTATCGGATGCTCAGCAAATAATTCGCCATTCTGACATATGTATACAAATAAAAAATATCGTATAACTTAGATATTTAGTAAAAACTTGATAAAAGGTGACATTAATGAATAATTAAAACGGAATCACTGTAAATAAATAAAAAAGTGATGCTTATTAGATATTAAATTGGACTTTACTATCATATTTAAAAATATCATTTCCGGCTAGTTTTACTTTTAAAATATCGGAGATTAAAAATTATTTTCTTGAGTATAAATAAGGAATTTTATCGCATCAAAATATTACCATAAAAGTTCTATCTCTTTTCATAGGAACCATTTTTATTTCTCCACATTATTTAAAAATCAGTTCGATTATTGTAAACTGAGATGATGAAAAAGCACTATTTAAAAAGTGATCAAAATTTATTAAAAAAAACTGGAAAAAATGCCTATCAATATGGTAATTTTCATTAGAAAAAAATCACCGATCGCGAAGTTTGTAATAATTTTAATTCAATTATTTTAGTAACAAATTATAACACGTTGACCATTCAAAGAAAAGACGTGAAATTAGAAGCTTCCAGAAAATGCTGTCATTCCATCAAAAAGTTACTTGAAACATGAAAGATATAGTTCAAATTATTTATTTTTATGAAATTCACAAGCCGATTTTTCGCAATCTCGATCAGTGGAACTACAAATATTCAGAAAGGTTAGTACCTTCCCTTTCCGAAAGTTTAATCAACGGTAAGTCTCACCTGACGCATCTTCCTCAAATAAAGCACAGGCAGGAATCCAGATAGGTAGCCGGAAAACCAGTTTTAAAGCGAACACACTGTTAAAATTGAAGCACCGATCGGATTCCCTCGCTCCTCGTGGTCTTTATTTGCTTGTTTTTATTTCCGAACCTCTCCCTTTCACCCTGGGTCGGCAGATGAAAACGACTTTTCAGCTGTTCCGGTAAAATGTACTGGTTTATCCAGTTATTATTATTTTTTTTTAACCAAACGACAATTTTTCTCTTTCATTTCGTTCATTTTGTTTTTTAACTTTGTAAATAATGTCTATAGAATATTTCTCACGAATTTTCGATCGCGTAATGAAAATTTCTTTCGCCATTTTTCGTTTGGGAAACATTGAGCGTTCTTTTTCGTTAAATATTTAAAATTATTAAAAGAATAATAAAATGATATAAATATTTTTTTAAATAAAAATTATCTTCATTTTTTAAATTGATAAACTGGATTGTATTCTTTTTATGCAAGAGTAACAGGAAAATGTATTATCACCTCTTTAGCTCGTCAATATGTTTAATTTATCAAGATATTATACAAAGTTTCAACTTAGTTTGAAACTTTTTCTCGTAAGTATAATTTATCAACATATTTTGCTTAAACATCCCCTTATTTCAAACAATGTTGCTCAACTCGGAACTCACTAATGGTACTTAAAAGTGCCATTTAAACCTATCTTTTTATAGCATTGGTTATTTTTCATGTACTACTAGCAGTACCGGCATGGCGTTGTCCGGCATCCAAGAAGATAGCATCCAAGAAGAAAAATTAGCTTTAAACTAAAGTCTAGCCTCCACCCGATATGGCATGGGCATGTATACACAACATCAGACAAACATAAAAATGTATTGACGTTGGATTTCCTTCTTTTCGGCATACTGAGTTTTGAATTGCTGTTTAAAAATGAGACGTGAACAAATAAATATATCGCATATTCATATCACAGCTCTTGTTATTTGCACATGCGAGGATAAATTAAAATCGCCATTATAAAAGTCCTCTTTTTATTTTGATATGATTTAAATGTACTTAGACTTTCCTCAACAAATGCTGTACAAAATGGTATGAATATCTCCAATATCCGTAAACTATTTCTAGAGTTTTTGTGGTTCAAGTATACAAACGCTTTCAAGAGACTTCATTTTATACTAAGTATCGATAAATGATTATCTTTTTTGACGTAATTTAAAAAAGATATAAAGGGCATACTACAAACAGTAGATAACAAATAACGGAAGAAAATTTAAAAAATTATTAATTTATGCAATTATGTTTTTTAAAATTAATTAAAATAATTACTTCTTCCTAAGCTTATCCTACACCAAAATGTAATTAATAATCAAAAAAATAAAATTGATAAATTGATAAAATAATTTGATAAATAAAGGATTAAAAATAATGTTAGTCACTGGCTATAAATGCCACAAAGTAGTTGATTTCAAAAACAATTTCAGATTATAAATTATGAAGTAATGTTAAGGTATTCTTTATTCTTAATATTTTAAGTATTTAAATCTATTTTTTTAAATTTAAATTCAGGAAAGAAACTAGAAAAAATACTACTTTTTAGGAAGTCAGATTTTTTTAGTAGAACAGGAAGCCGTTAGAAACCAAAGATTGTACCTATAATTTTCTCTATTTTATTTGTTTCTACATTCAATACTTTTCGGAAAAAGTTTATAAAAAGTTTTACCAATTTTTTATCGGTATATTTAAAATAATTTGAATATACAGGGTGTCCAAAAAGCTCCCGTACTGATGATTTGTGAATTTATTTTACAAAAACAATAGTTTTAAAAAGAATTATGTTTATGCCAATGATAAAAAGCACTTTTAACATAACTAAGGAAAAAATACTGAACTTACATTTATAATAAATGATCAAAATGTCCATCCCTTTCTTGGAGACAAAGCTGAACTCGTTTGCGCATGTTTTTCGAAACGCGTTTTAACATGCTAAGAGTGATTTCTTGTATCCTTTGGGTAATTGCGATTTTCAAATCATCCATTGTTCGAGGATCACCTTCATAAACTTTGTCCTATAAATATCCCCACAGAAAAAAGTCCGGGATGGTCAGATCAGTGGATCGAGGTGGCCAAAGATTTTTTGAGATAAGTCGATCGCCGAAAAAAGCTTCAAGCATGTCCATGGTTTCATTACTCGAATGGCAAAATTTAATATACTTTAAAAAATCATGGACAATGATTTTTTTAATTTGGAGTACGGGAACTTTTTGGACACCCGGTATAATTCACATCAAAGAACTAGTTCCCCAGTCATAATCACTATTCTGATTTCGACAATCTTCCTTTCATGCGAAATCTCATGATATCTAGATTTGCTAATGCCTTCCAACTATCCTTGCCCAACTAACTGATAAAAAAAACAATACTTTTGAGAGGTCCCCCAAACTATACTTCACGGTACATTCCCTGTATGGAAAACATTGTTCTAAGCCTTCAACCATACCCACTGTATCAGTTTTACCTTTATACTATATGATATGAATGATCATAACCCTGAATTTTTTTATCAATAGCTGATTGCCCTTCAATACCCGTAATTTTCTAGGGAAATCACAAAACTATTTTATTATCTATTCGCTATGAGAAAAAGTACTGAATCTGTTCCCAGACTACAGCTTTCCTACCAGTTTTGTCAGTTTTTATATAAGCAAAGTATGATGTTTGATTCAAAAAGAACATCTATTTGTCGCCGAAAAGATGTTTTATAGAAACCATTAACCACAATCACAGCTCTGATTTCGTCAGTTTTTTCTTCACGTAAAGGTTTATGAATTCTAGGTGTACTATCAATGGTTGTTTGCTTTCCACCACTTTTCATTTTTCAAAAGTAATCACTATATAAAATTTTAACTAAGACTCCAATAGTTTGGCATATTTCGCCAATAAAATATGTCATCTTGTAAGCACAGATAACAATTAGAAACTATCCGTGATTGCTGTATATGTATAATTTAAAATAAAACATCCTTTTTTTAATAAGGCGCAGTTCTTTGAAGTCTGTTCATGTGACTAAATCAATATTTTCAATATAAGACGAGTCATTGAAAGCAGTTGGTTTTCTATTATTTTTAGTTGTGCTATTTCCAACAATCAAAAACTATAAAAGATTGATAAAACTATTAAAAAAACCCATTTGTTTCCATTTCTATTATCATTTTTTAAAACTATTTTTTAATTTCAAGGATTTTTATTAAACTTATTATACATATTACTTTGGCAGTGAAAGTAAACTATTACAGCTGAATTCCTTTTTAAAGATTAACAAAGGTTTTTATAGCACTTTAAAAAATTGTGCTGTGGTTTTTGAAATAATGCTTTTTTAACTTAACAACTTACAAAAATCTCGTAATTATAATCAACTTTTGTACATTATTGATTCTAATTAACCGTAATTTTTAATTGCTCTTTACTTTTTTATAATAGCATAGCTTGTTTTTAATAAAAATATATTGAAAAAAATCGAATCCATTAATAGAAATAAGTATTTTTGTTATTCTGTAGATGACGTATCATTATAACTATTTCATCCTGTTATAGGCCAGATTACCTCTAAATTTTTTTATTATTATTTTGGCCATTTTTAATAAAACATTTTATCAATAGAGTGATTTTAAAGACTTAAATAAAATAAAATAAAATTATTTTAAGACTCGAACTGAAGACCATTATAAAAGGTTAAAATGAAATCTGCGATGCATATTTCAATGCATCATGTCAGAACATCATTTCTTGAAAGGCCAATTAAAAGCAAGGCTCGTGCAAGTTGAATTATATTTTTATTCATTTTAATTGTTTCATTGAATTATTCACTTTAGTATTGAAAGCCACCCAAAAAACTTTGTCTCTCATTTATTTTTTTAAAAATATATTACATTCCCTATTTATTTCATTTCATATAACAAGTACTTTAATTGACATCTTTCTAGGTTTTATTTGCTATAGTCCTTAACTTATTTTTTAACATCAGAGCTTTTGTAAATGCAACGGCAACGCGTTATTAAAAGCTGATTTTTTGAGATACTCGTGCAGATAAAAAAATATAATTTTACACCTATGGACTTTTGTTCGCGCCAAAAATCTCATCCCAAAAACAACATCATGTTCTGACATAATAAAAATTAAAATCTAAATCTTAACGAGAATCAAATGAAATCTTTTATTTCTTTTGATTCCTGCTATTATTTACTTCTTCTTACCATTTTATTCTTTTGTTATTGTTTCAGTTTACATTAATCTATTTTGATTACTGATTTTTATGAATTAGAAAGATATTTAAAAGGTATTATTCTTAGGTAAATAAATATAGTTTGGGCTTTCTAAATGAAGAAATGAAATGATTTGACACATTTATTTACTGTGTTAAAAAAATAAATAAGTATTAATTTGTAATAATTATTTGTATGTATAAAAGAGACCAAATGATGTACAAATAAGTATTAGTTTGTAATAATTATTTGTATATTTAAAAGGGACCAAACGATATATAAATAAGTATTAATTTGTAATTATTATTTGTATATTTAAAGGAACCAAACGATATATAACTTGTTCTGCATTAAAAAAAATTATTAAAAAGTTATTTATTTCGAGAATTAAAAAAAATAGCTACAACGAAAATATAATTAGAGCTGTGTTCAAGGAGATTAACAGATAGATAAATTCACAGAAATCTCGAATTCCATCTAGAGTGAAAGTTATAAGTTACGAGAAAATATTGAACATCAAATTAAGCTGCAACATCGGCAAAGCCCTTTGTAACTACGTGAGGAGCGTTCCAAGAATAAATTATAGGAACAGAGAGCAACATGAGGTGCTTTTAAATTTAGCGCTGAGAAATAAAGAGATTTTGAATGCTCCACATCAAAGATGCATTTAAAGACCGCGTGGAATTACGCCTTGAAATATTTTCAGAAACTTGGGGGACGTTAATGCAGAGGCAACAGATTGGCATCTTTTAGAAATTTTACAATAAATGGTTTAAAATTGGAGTGAATCTGAAAATTAAATCGTGCTTCACCTTCATCATTTTCTTTAAAATGCCAAGATGTTTGAAATTCCTCGTGCATTTTTAAGATTAAGAAAAGATTATTTTTTTGGAAACAGCAACTTCAATTTAAATTCTCTTACTAAACCTGGGGGGAAAGTATTTTAAACTGAAGCTTGATCAACGTTTAAAGCCAACGTTAAACTCAAAATAATACATGATAGAAAAGTCAAATAAATTTCATTAAACTTATTTTATTTGAATTTAAAACTTAACTGGTGAACAAAGAAACTGTATATGAAAAAGTAATGAAATATTTTTTTAAACTTTGAACTTTAAAATTTTTCCGAAACATTTCGAATCTTTCAGCAATAGCTTTAAGTAAGATTAAATATGAAATAGTTTTGTTCATATAAAAGGTGTGGTGATTCAAAGAAAGCGTTATTTTGGGGAAATAAAATAAATATGTGTAATGTCATGATTTTGTTACACTTTTGTCAAAAACTAAAGAATTACTGAAATTCTTTAGTGCATATTAGAGAAAAAGGGCACTGGTTAAAATTTAAATTTCAAGGAAATGAATATTTTAATATTTATTTCAAAGTTGCCATTTATTAGATTTTAAATAAAATCATGATATTTTATTAAAAAATGCTTTTGAAATATTTTTGCGCATAGATATTCCAAGAATTTTCAGATAAAATAATAATATTCATTTTATTAAAATCAAACACATCATCGGATCTATAAATATATTGTTTTTGTTATAATATATTCACATAGATATTGAACGTATTCATTTAGGTACATAACTTTTCATTTATTTAAAATTTATTTTTGCTAGATATTTTTCTCTTTATACTATGCAGTAATTCTTTGCGTAATAATAAGGATAATTATATAATTTATATAAAACCTCAAAATTACTTTTCCAATAAAAAATTTATTTATCTTTTATTATTTAAAAAATTTATTATTATTAATGAAAGACATTGTTTATCTTTCATTAATTTGGTTTTATTTTATAAAAAAAGAGAGTCTTTTCTGTTCACATAAAAATGCAGCTTTTTTTTCTTAAAGTTATTTTACAAAAACCACAATAAATATTCGATTGTTTTTCGTTATTATACTGACAGATTTAAATAAATTCTTATCATTTAAAAAAATAATTTCAAGGTTTCTATTATCTATTTATCATTATTTACAGTGATTTAAAAAGTATATTCTCTTCCATTTATTCTTCTTCCAAACAAAAATTGCATTTCATTATTGAATAAAGCATTTAAATATAGATATAAACTAGTTTTTTTTAAGTTTATTAATCGAGAATATTCTTTAGATCAAAAGAAAGCATTCAAAATAAATTTTGATTCGAAGAAAGAAAATGCGTGTGACAAAAATGACCAAAGTATGCATAATAGATTTTTAAGAATGTTCTAACATTTTTGAATGAAAGATGTCTTGTTTAAATGGCAGCAATTAATGCACAAAACTTTCCCATCAATGGTAAAAGATTTGCAAATGGCACCAAGTATCTTTTCTAAATGACATTAGAGGAAAGAAAATACATTCGTATAAGGAAACTGTCTCGTTCTCACTAAGTTGAATATACCATTACAATGATTTAGAAATTATTTTTATATTCTTTCCATATTTTTTTTTCAATGAAGAAACTATCAAAAAAATTTTTGTTCTGTAATATTGTTTTTTGAAAATAATTTTTTTGCTAAAATAGATTTGATTTTTATATAATGTATTAAGAATTTGTTTATCACATTAAAAAGAAATTTAATAATTTATACTAGAATAATCATTTTAGATTTTATTTTGTATCTCCTTTATGAATACCACCTTTGTCTTCGTAGAACGTAACATAATTGAACGAAAAAAAGTCCACTTCGATAAGTGATATTATTCTATGGCAAAATTGTCATGTGGCATTATTTTACTGGTTCATCACTATTGGAGGTGAGTCTTTTACTTCAATAACACAGATAGCTTCAAAGGGGAATATTATTATCACCTATTTACTGCATTATCCCCTATTTTGCATAAACTGGCAAATCTAATCCCAACATAGGCGACATCATTGGCCTGAAGTTAAAAGTTATGAATAGACAAGTTTCATGATATACGATTGCTATTCTAACCAATTCACATAACAAATGATATGTTATATTTTAATCCAAATTACGAAATGGTATATTATAAACAAAGTATCTATCTCCCCAAATTTTTCTCACATATTATTTAATATGGTTATCTCTTTCAATATCTGCATTAAATTCTGAATCTTTGGTAAGCCTGCAAATGATTTATATGGCAATAGGGAACAAATTTTGATATTTGGCAGTATTAACCATTTCGCATACAATGACGTGACACGCGCTTCGAATTACTGAATTTTTAGTTTCAAGTCTGCAACTAAGACACAGAAGTGTGTGTGTGTGTGTGTGTGTGTGTGTGTGTGTGTGTGTGTGTGTGATGACCAATGTAACTACATTGGTCATATAATGTATATATGACCAATGTAGAAGTCTCGTGATTGTTTCAAACCAGTTTAAACTGGTTAATAACTTACAGCAATTCAGACAAATAATGACTTAAAATATAATAAAGTTCTAACATGACAGCTTGAAATTTCAGATCATAGATTTCATTTTGTTTAATTTAATTATTTTATTTTCGATTCTTAGATTATTATTATTTTTCACGGTGACCAAAAATATTCTTAACCTATAAAAAATAATCAAAATAAAATAAGGGTAAATCGTTTAAAGTATCATTATTATATAACTCTGTCGATCTCATATTTAAAAAAAATTAAATTGCATAAGATTTTAAAAATTCAAGCATTTGTAAAAAAAAGTTATTTAAAATATCCATGAATAATAAAAATAATTAAACAGCAATTCAAAAAGCTAAAAAGCCTTAGTTAGAATCATGGTCATTCGAATGGTACCCTATTGATTATAAATTAGATAATTGCCTCTCTTGAAAGTGGGAGGTAATTGCTGTTTCGATTTCTGCAGTTTCCTTGATCATGACAACCAGGGAGGACAGAAACGCGGCTCCAAGGATAATCACGCACATTCATCCCACATCAATATCCAAGGATTAAAACATTCCGGAGTCAATCACGTGAATGTTGTTACTCATAACCATGATTCCAAACTAAGTGTGGGCAATGATCAGTCCACTGATTCTGGAGTCGAAAATTGTAAATATTGCCGGCAATTCCGGGATATTTGAAATTCTATCACAAGCAATTTATTTTAGGAGAGGAAGAATCTCATGACGATCTCAAAATAGATGAAAAGAATTCAAATTTCATCTTAAAAATTCGATTTTATATATTTATCCTAAGCAATTTTCATTTTTATTAAGCTAAATTGATTTTCTTAACCATCTTTTGAATTAATTCTTTATTGTTTACATGTTTTTCAGGCTTATACTTGGATATTTTAAATGCCTACTTTATTATTTAAATATTTTTAACGTTTATTAACATTCGAACAATTAACTCTCCTGTTATTTATCCCACGATTTCCGCGTTTGGTAATAAGTCCATTTTCTATTACATCCCGTGTTTTTTATAATTTGGTGAATGTTTTTTTCCTTACGATTACAGATTGTTATTATATCATGTTATTGTCGTACAAAATATAGTATAAGTTCACTTTATTTAAAAAAAAATATTTGAACTAAATTTAAAACGTCGTATTTAAATAATAATTTTTAAAATTTGAGCAGGCAGAAGGTTAAACAAAGAAGTAGACGCTCTAATAGCTTTACGCCATCACAACATTAAACAACACTACATCGTTTCACGATCCCAGTAGAAGAACCTAATATTAAAAAAATGTATTAATAACAGTTTAACCTTTATGTTTTCAAATTGCTTATCCTAAAGAGGCAAAAGAGGAGCAAGTAAATGTCATTTAAAAGCCCTTTGATCAACCATTTGGTAGCATTATCATTCACGAATTGCCCTTTCCCTTTTCATCAGTAAAAAATTCCATTTAATGCATTGTTATATTTTCAAATTCTAATTAATAAGAAAATTTGAAATGAAATTATTAAATGATAACTTTCCATTTGTTTATTCTTTCCCTTTTTTTCCGTTTATTCCATACAAAAAAACTAATTTTGATAATAATTAAGGGAATGAAATGTATTATATTTCATATGTAAACTAACCATTGTTAAAAATATTTATCTGAGTTATGTTAATGCAATTAATAAACACATATATAAAATATTAAAATAATTTTCATAGAATTCGGAAATTTAAAATTCTATTTTAAAACGCAGGCAGCCAAAACTGACTAGTAACAGCTTCCGATAATATTAATTTTAAAAGCGAAATAAAATCGTGCTTTTTATTTTTAATCGTGAAAACATAAAAGTATTTCAAAAAACAACTTAGAACAAAGCAGTATTGTTTTTAGTGATTTCCTGAGTTCGAAAATTTTCAAATAATAGCCCTTTGAATTTCGCCATCATTCTTATTAAAAAGTGTCGAATGAGTACTTTTTTCATAAGTATTGTTTAGTCAAGTCACGTTTTAAAAAGCGCAATCCCATTATCTGATTGAGTTGCCAAAATAAATTTATGGTGGGAGAGTACAATTTATGGAGAAAGGAGTAAGAAAAATAAGAGAGTGTATCCGATCGTTATCTTTTATATCCATTGAAATCAAAGCGTTTGAAGATGTTTTAGCAATCCTCAAACATTTTATTGGCGCTAAATGGCAACGAGAATATTATTGCTTTAAGCTTTCTGTTTCTATTTTGTTAGAAAACTCACAGTATTTATCTTTTTTTTTTACAATTCTTTTAAAGCTTACGACATTTAATACCTTTTTATATGTTCCTTTTCAATTCTATGCAAATAAATTGTAGTTATTCAAAATACGATGACTTCACACAAATGAAAATAATTTGAAATCTATCATCTATTTTTAAAATATCGAAGAATAGAGTTTGTTTAAGAAGTTAAAGAAAGACATTAATAGTAATATTTTTTTTAATTTCTTCTTATTAATAAAATGATTTTGAGATGTTTTAATTTATAATCCCAGATCATTGAACCTTTAAATGGTTTTTTAAACTAATGACATATTCAGAATAGCGTTTAATTCAAATTAAGTTCTTATCTCAATAATATAAAGTATTATTTTACCCTTCGAGAAATGAATTTGATAATTTTCCTTTTTACTTAAAATTTTATCGCATTTTAATGTAAAATTATGAAGAAAAAAAATTTAAGTAAACTCTATAAGAATTTGAAAATATAAATAAAAATGTTGATGTAAGTTCTGTAAATATATTATTAAATAAAATTGGAAAATATATTCTTAAATGAACTTAAATCAGTACAAAACTACTTAATAATGGTAGAAGTATTTGTTCAAGAGAACAAATATTTCTATAAATTACATTACTTCGTAATGCATTTTGCAATGTATTTCTACATTACTTTGTAAATAGTAAATCAAATATTTTCCAGAGTATTAAAAAATGTAGTTTGGATTTTTTAGAAGTATTCAAAATCTCTAAAAGAATTCTTTTTATCCCCTTTAGTAAATTGAGATATAAGTTGAAATCCAAAACATTCTTAGAAAAGCCAAAATGTTTTCAAAACATTCATTAAACGTTACTATAAAATTATAAATGATATACAAAAAGTAGACCATATATAATTTTATAGAGCATTCAATCTTGATATTTCGATAATTTTTTTCTAATTCTTAATTTTTTCTTTGTTGATAAATAATTATTTTGAATTTGATTTGTTGTTTTGAAAAAGAATTCAGACGAGAAAAAAAAAACGTACTTCTACTTTTAAAAATTTACAAATGTTTCTTTTTTTAACGAAGGTCGCCTACTGATCAACCAGACGATCACAGAATCACTTACCTTTACTTAAAAGTTATCCATAATATCCAAAACGATCCAAATCATTAAATAATTGCTCACAAACATCCACAAGCACATTAGCATAAAAATCCACCTGTTACGAGAAAGTAAGCGCGACCTTTTTCACGGTTTTCTTTTTCAAACTCTAAAAAAGGCACAAAGCGCATCGACATTGGTTTCTTCAAGGTAAACCAAGAACCAATCATGAACTTTCTAGCAACAAATCGTTCCACTTTCACCTGCGCTATTCAGCGCTCGCGTTTTTTATTTACCATCACACTTTTTTTTTATCAACACGGTGTTCACCATGCATCCACCGTTAACTGTACGGTGAGCGTTCCGTGAAACGAAGCGTTAGAGAGCAAATACGGCACTGAATCCTCTTCTGTTGGTGCAGTGCCTCCTCGTGTTCTGTACCTCGTGAGTCGAGATTCGGGTCCGGTTTTTCGAACACCGCTTGCCTGACGGGCACTCCTCAAGCAGCGTCTAGTCAACTTACTGCAGGGGTTGTTTGCAAAGTATCAGACTAGCATAGGTGAATTCGCTAGCAAAGGTTGTCCCCATCAAGAGGTAAAGCAGATTAAAGCCCCTTCTTATATATTAAGCCAGGGGTTCTCAAACTTTTAGACATTGCGACCACCTTTTTAGACTAAGTATTTTGGCGACCCCCCCCCCAAAGTTTTAACTCTGTCTAAAGTTTAGAGATAGATTTTAAAAATAAAAATAAAAGATTATGTGTCGGGTATTGGCGCCATATCCCTTGACATTCCATCTTTCTCCTTACTAGAATCATCTCATCTCGAAACTTTGATTGAACAGTTTACAGATTGCATTCCAGTTACGGATATGAGTGGGTTTGTGGGGATAGTAGATCCATTCAGTGAGCAATCCGTAGCAAAAGCTGAGCTAAGTGTCCGTCATCATGATCAACTGATAGATTTCAAGTGAGCTGTCAGCTAAAGTAGCTTTTAACAAAGCTTTATATCGACAAATTTTAGATACGTTTAAAAAGGAATGCCCAGAATTGTCCGCAACAGCATTAGAATCTGTGATGCCATTTTCTACACATTACATCCTGTGAACAAGGATTCTCCTTAATGATAAATTTAAAAACAAAATCCAAAAATCGATTGACACTGGAAAATGACATTGTTTTGTGTCTTACAAAGCTCATTCCAGACATTAAAGAACTGGTTAATTCCAAACAAGCTCATGTATCCCATTAACTAATAGAACACAAAAACCAACTTCTATGCGTATTAAAGCTTTATACGTACTCTTTTTTTAAATGAAAACTACAGGAATAAATTAATTTTCTTTAAACTTTTCTTCCATATCTCACGACTCCCCTTGGCACATCCCGCGACCCCCCTTTTGAGAACCCCTGGATTAAGCCATTCAACTTGTTTCAAGTTAAATGATAATTTTTGGAACTGGTTAGCAATTAAATGTGAGTGCAAAAACATTACCCATGATAGAAATACAAAAACATATCACTAATATATGGTTTAAAAGAATTAGTAGTATTGATATCTCTCAGAAAATACTAAAACAATTCTTCAATCGTCTGTCAAGTCTAAATTTGTGTAATCTCTAGAGAATATAAAGAAATAAAAAGTTAAGGCAAGGGAACCTGCAAAAATCTGGCATTAGCCGATTTTCTATTTGTATTTTCTGATTTCAGGGATTTGAAATTCTCAATTTATTTGTGGTGAATATCAACTTTAACATAACTATCTTAACAAAATGAGAATTTCAGTTACCAGATGCCAGAAATAAATTGTTTAAAAAATATTAATTAATTCCTACATGTTATAGTAGAAATGCACTAGCAATTCACTGAACTTTGAATTTTGTATCGCTATTAACATATTTTTGCATGTAAATAATATGAAAATACCAATTTTAAGTGTTTTTTAATATCTGAATATATTTAATAAAAATTATAATAATTATTTAAAATCAAACTCCGCATATCTATATTAATTGCAGTCTATAATAGCATTTATTCAAATTTATCCTACCCCTATTAATGTTTGGCAGAGAAATAAATAATTTAATTTTATTAATTATTGATATTATTTTTTTTATTTCTTATCCACCTACGAATGTGTATCCGCCTACTTTTAAAATTAATATTTTATTTTTTGGTTTAAAAAAATGTTTTAACTTTGCATGAATAATTAATTTTTTGAGTATGTCTTTTTTTCCCCGTGTTTGAAGGCTTTTTTTTCTTTTGATTATTAAAGATGTGTTTTAAAAGGGTATGTTATGTTCTTAAAAGGGTGAATAATGCAGATTTAAAATTGTCTCAATAAATTGTTATTTTTTCATTTTCAAAAATCCGAACTTATTTAATTTTTAAAACATTTTTGCTGCAACAACAATGAAAATGTTATGTAGCATAAAAATTAAATGAAGGCATGTTGCCATTTGGAAATTAAGACTTCTTAAAGGAAGAATACTCTTCAGAAAAAAAAAACATGAAAGTGATTAATGCACTTTCAAAAAGAAAAGCTATGCATTTGAGTGACATTTAGTACATTTTTACCAGTAACGCTGTAGACTTTTTTTCCTATCTTCTCAGAATATGCTTGTTAATTTTTATTTTGAGAATGAATCAGAGGAAATTATATTCTTCTGTAGATTTTCAATTTTGCTTAAAATATGTCCGTGATACTTAATAAAAGGTCATAAATTGAAAAATGTAGTAATTTTTACTTCCTTGAAAATAAAATATAAAGACGGTATTGAAATGGCAATAAATCTGAACTCCACATTTTGAATAATCTTACCTTTGAGACCACCTGAATTTAAGAAAGGTATTTTATTATGTGAGAATAAGATATTTTTTTGGTTTGACGTTTTTGAAAGCCTCAAAATGCGTAGGAAACAATTGGCGATTTATCGCTTTTGAGGTATCATTTTTTCGCTTTTTAGTATTATGTCTGTCAATATTTTTGTGAATGCTATAATTCAAAAACGCTTTGAGCAAGACGGAGGAAATTTGATTTATGTTCTTCACTCTAAATTTGTGTATTTCTGTCGAATTTCGAGAGAAATTCATTCTGAGACCCTCTATGGGTTCAATTATCTGGATTAAAAAACAAAGAGGGTTCAGTAGAATCTGAGTACAATTTGGTACTCAGATTTAAAATCTTTTAAGTGTAGGTTCTTATCAAATTTGGCAACAATTTGTCTAGGTGCCGTCAGTAGATGTACAGTAAATCCCTACTTCCTCAAATATTCAAAGATGATAACTAATGATAAAAAGACGATTTAAACATAAAAAATTGGTATGCCATTTTGTTATAAATACAATCGCAGTTTAGTGCCAAATTTTGTGCCAATCGGTTGAGAAACATCCATCGATTCGATTGAAAGATGCAAAAAGGCTTTTCTCGCATGTTAAGGATTAATCGCCAAAACCACTCGCTAAAGTACATAAGAGAAGTTCAGTAAAATTACTAAATTCAGACTTAAAATCAATATGACTCGTTATTGTCATGCATGGCATTCTTGGCTTTACCTACAGTCCACAGTTTTGTGTGATAGGTGGGAGATAATAATTTGATAATTGAGCATGCGGAAAAGTTTTGAGGTGACCATTAGAAACATCTATTTTTTTTGGTAAAGAAATCATTAAAACATTTTATTTATTTATTAATGTTTCTTTTTTCGAATACAGTAGGAAATTAATAATCTGAAATGGAAATTACATTTCACAATCAACTAATACTAAATTTATTTTTATTTCCTGCTGTTTTCCGATTTCATGTTGTTTTCATTCTTGTACATGCCAAGTATTAAAAAAGAAAGTAAAGTAATCTTTCAAAAAAATGGACTTTGAGAACTTTAGAAAACTAGACAATGAATTTTCATATTCGTGTGCAGTGAAATAAATGTCTTTGAAAATATATAAAATATATTTTCTACCAAATAAATAGATAATAAATTCATTAATTTTCTTATTTCCTTGGTGATATTCAAAACACTCACATACTCCGAATAAGAAGCCAGAAAAGATTACATTAAAACACACTCAAAGCTTCAAATTTAAATTTTCCCTAAGTTTAAACTTAAACAGTAATTATTAGGAGCCTGTATATTGAGGATTGTAAGAAAACTGCTCAACAGTCTGTAATTGAAGTAAAAACGAAACCTGAATTTATTTGGTAATAAAATTTTAAGCGCTAATAAACTCATAAAAGACAGTTGCTGTTACAATTACTGATTTTTTATATAATTATTTCTAACACGCACTCAAGAAAACTGATGATTATTGCATTTTCTCACGCCCCAAGAGACAGAATAAAGATTCTTATCACCAATACATATCTTTCAAATATACCTAAGATTCCCCTACCTAAATTGATACATGTCAAAGGAATCCCTAATCCATAACAGTTTCTTTTAACAAAATCGATGAATTAAAAAAAGTGTGTGTGTGTGTGTGTGTGTGTGTGTGTGTGTGTGTGTGTGTGTG
>JAOUZG010028580.1:723863-734822 GCA_026289955.1 Argiope argentata
CATGTATACCTTGCGGGCCGGGAATGTGCACCTCGGAGCCCTTTTTTTGAATTTTTAATCAAAATTTTAATTAATCTTTATCTTTATCTTTATCTTTACTTATAATAACTAATATACTAGCTTTTACCCACGACTTCGTACGCAAGGAAAGGCACACAAGTAACCGAAAAACAATTTATTTACTGTGTTATATAAATCAAAACAGCAAATCAAGTCTATATTTATTTAAAATCAAGTCAAATCTGTTTTATTCATCGATCGAGGTTGAGATAGCTACAACAGAATGATGCACATATTTTTTAAACTATTAATTAAAATGAAAATACAGTTGTTAACAATTACAACACACTGTATAGGTAGGAATTTTCGACGCCAGTTAGGGTAACACAAATGCGTGAATTTTCTACGCTAGTTGGGGTAACGCAATACGGATTAGAATTTTTGAATGTCCTTTATTCTTCTTTATTTTAATTCAAAAGTACTTCAAAATGAACCCAAAAGAACTATTAACTAATGATGTTTAATGAACAATCAAACACTAAGCAAATAAACAGAACCGTTTGAAATAATAAGTCGAAAACATGTTAGACCTTACCTCCTTCGTGTGAGAAAAAAATACTGAAGTCTTATTCATTTAAAGGTGGAGAAATTTTTGGCCCGAAAACAAGTTTTTAATTAATAAAAAATTAGCCACTCAATTAACGGGAATAAATAGTAGCCTATGTCCTATTCTAGACTATAATCTATCTTTGTGCTAAATTTCAACTCATTTCGTTCTGACGTGGTTGACTAACGTCATTCATTCATCCAAATTTTCACATTTATAATAGTAGTACAGAAAATAATATTTTGATTATTTACGAAGAAAAGAGAATTTTAATGGATTTATGTTGCGCGTGCCTTGCCGTGGGCAGGGCCTGACTTGGCCTAATTGGGGCCGGGGGCGAAAACTTCTCTGCTTCTCCCTCTACATCACTTCTCCAGTAATGAAGAACCGAACTTTACGAGGACTTTTAAATTATTTTCCTCATTATAGATATATGACAAGAAAATAAAGATTTTTTTCGTTAATTAATTCACAATACTATTCAAACATAAAACTTTTTGTATTCATGCAATGGATTAATACAGAAGCTAACAAGAAATTGGTAGATTTTACACTGTACTGATATTTCGTTTTGAAAAAAAAAAAAAAGCTCATTAAAGAAGGAAATATAAAATAGACTTTCTATTCGATTTGCCCCCCTCTTGTTGGGAAAACGGGGAAACTGCCCCATATGGCCCTGCCTTAGTCACGTTCTAGCTGTAAGGACTGATTTAATCATTTATTTTTGTAAATTATTTTTTTAATCCAGAAAAAATCGACACGTTTAGCTTATTGTAGCTATCTAAATCGAAATAGGAATAATCTTGAAAATTTTAATTCACCAGTTGGACAGCGAAATTAGAAATTCTAGATTTTATAGTCCAATGCTAAAAGATTTAACCTTAAATCCTAATAATGAATTCTTAAAAGTTTACTTTACTTCAGCTAGTTTTTTATTACATAAATTGTTCGATATTAGTCATCTCAGGCAATCGCCAAGTTCAGGAATATTGGTTATACTTGATTTCAGACAACTTATTTATACATAAATTCATGTTCAGTATCTCGCCAAAGCTTTTTGCATTAAAACCGAATTATTTTAATAACTTTACTGAAGTTCCTTATTGTGTGTATAAACCTATCTAATAACATCGTAACACGAATAAAAATTTAAATATGCGTTTCTACTGTCTACGAAATTTCGTGATTTCATTTCTTCATTTGGTTTGTAAATGGCATAGATATTAAACAGAGTTCACTTTTCTTTAATTCGGGAAATGATAAAAAGCAAGCATTTATATTTTGGGTGAAAAGAGGAAGCAAATGTATATAAGCGGATGAAAAATATAGCGGACGCATCTACATCTTAGATATTAATATGCCAGCTTTCTGGTACAGAGGTAGCGTGTCGTCCCGGTTAGGGCAGGGTTGTTCTTCTGTGTTCTATCTGTGAGATGTGTGAATGTGACCCTCTGTAAAAAGGGGCTGTGCAAGCAAATGTGGTGAGCGTGTAGCTAACTCGTACTCTTGGCCCTAGTTGGCGCTACTTCAAAAACCAAAGACGCTCCTTTCGGCTTAAATCTGTAGCTGAATCAGCTGGGGGGCTTGTTCATGACTACGGCCATAAAACACACACACACAACAGATGTTGATATAAAATGTAGCTTCTTATAAAATTATGAATCGAGCTTTTCAAGAGATTTACCGTCTGTTGATCGGCACTTTCGCATGTATATAAACGAAATAACTCAAAAACGGTGAATAGTTTAAATCAATGATATTCTGATCTTGTGACTACAATTGTAGTTCTATGCCAAATCTTGGACAAAAAATGTATCAATGTACAAATTCTCTTCTCTTTTTTTTTTTCAACTATTAGGTCACACTCTCCCTTGCTCAAATTTTCAATCGCTAATAAAATACTTTTTATTCATCCACTCAAGTTCAAATGCATTTTTTAAAACTTGTAGCAGATGGCATTTGAAGTTTTTTCAAATATCAATTCATTAATTAGATTTAACTCCTTTTCAATACTTTAAATAGAGTTTCAGCAGTTTGTAATGAAAATTGAAATCAACAGGCAGTAGCTCAATCGGTGAAATACGAGGATTTCAGTATCTTTCACGAGAAGGTGAAGAACGTGAATTCAGTTATTGCGAAAACCAATCATTTTTTGATAAGTTATTTATATTAATTGTAATTTTTTAATAAAAAAATAACTAATGTAAAAAATTTCTTTATTGACTTAATTAGAAATTGACTTTAAAAAAAGAAATTTCTTTATATTACTTATTTTGAGTACTTTTGTACCGTTTCCAAGCCAAGGATGTATCTATAAAACATATTGCTTAAGATCTCACAATAAAGTCAGTAAAAATTCTAAATTCAAGCCAAATATCTCTATTTCATAAAAATTGTTCGCCAATCAATGTATGGCAATGGCGGCTTTACTCAGTTTCCACAATTTTATCTGAAGAGAGGCGAATAACATCTTTATTGGAGAGAAAGTTTTGGGGTGACAATTTCCTCTGCTTCAATTTAGCGAGTACATTACAAGAAGTGCATGATTTAAATGCTACGATTACTTCTCAGAGATAAGAAAGATTCGTTATTATTACAAAATCATCGATGTTAGTTATATGTTCATTAATGTATACAGTATAAAATGTACGTGTATAAAAGGCATAAGTTGTTACATTTTTATCGAAGTAATATTTTGTTTCTATGAAATACTGTGATTGGACATACTGTACTGATTAGCGCCCTCTATGTGCGAACTCAAAAAGCGAAGACCAGAACGAGAGAAGCAGTGATGAGATACGAGAAGATGTGTGGTGTTGAGTGGTAAAACGATGCGTGTGTGATGTGTTTCTCGGAATATGACCTGATAAAACTGTTAACAAACGTCCCGTTTAACACTGAAATAACTTTACATCTTTTATATATGTGTACCTGTGATGTGTGTAATTAATTACGTATTAAAACATGTTGCACTAAAAGGTTGTTGAATATTATTTGCTTTTAAGAAACGCCACAGTACAATTTATCCATATAAAAAACAGAACTAATACGATAAAACTTCGTGGTAGCAGTGAGACTTAGTCCATAACCGCCCATCACAAGTTTCTAAAAGATTAAGAATTACGAACGAAATTCAATCTATAAGTTGCTTGGGGAATATCAGATAATTCGTATGCCAATAAAACAGTAACAATCTGCTTATAAATTAAAAACAAAAAAATTACAAAGTGTAATCATGATTTTTAATTTCCAACAAGATTTCATCGTTTTCTAAGTTTATACTCCAAAAAAAATTCTAAGAATTAATCATTTGGAGTAATCTCCAATAAAATTTCTCTCCAACAAAATTTTTTATACCCCTCCTTCCGCATAAAATTATGGACATCGAATACCTCTTAGAGCATAATGAATAATATTTACGAAATTGTTGTTTAATATAATTTAATTGATAGTAAAAACAAAATAAAAAAATTCGGCAGCTTTTGCTAATTTATCATGAACGCGGAAAAGAAAGAATGAAAAAGTTATTTTTGTAACACGATCAGACCTTGGCTCTGCGTTACTGCATTTCAAGATCGTCCCTCGCGCATTTAAATCAACAGGTGAGAGTGTTTCATACCCCCCGACTCGCGAGTGCTGATCGTGGGGCAAAGATGGGGGTACACCTAGGAGCTGGTGTGGGATGGAATTCTTATTCCCTGCAGCGATTAAGACCGGCCGAAACAATAAAAAAAGAAGACGGGCGAAAAAAATTAACAAACAAAAATCGAAAGCAGAAAATGCAACTTCTTTATATTACATTTCTGCATTTCCTGCGAGGCTTTCATTTTTGTTTCCCTTACCTCTAGCAAGGTCTCAGGCGAATAAAAAAAATCAAAACAGAAATTCGTATAATGAATGACGAAAGAACGACAGTAAAATTTGCCAAACGATAAATATCTCTTGGAATTCATATTAGAAAAGCAAAAGATTTTTTAAAGCTTCTTTTATTTCTTATTTTCTTTTACTATTCCTTTTTCAAACTGTTTTAATTAATCATGAAAAATGTTTCAATATAAATATTTCTTTTTTTTTTTATTTAGATTCTTTTTCGAATTTTATTTTTATTATTGGAATGATTACTTCTTTGAATTTTTTGAGTTCTGGAAAAATCATATCTTTAAAAAAATAATAACATTTATTCTTTTTCCTGCTTAGAATATTTAAAAAGCAAAATAAGATTTAATTACGACTCAACCAATCTTTAAAGTCTGTATTTTAACATTTTATTGCTTCTTTCTAAACCATGTTTAGAATTTTTTTCCTCCAACTTTTTTTCTCTTTTAGCTTTTTTTTTTTATTTTTTGTTCATATTTTTTTACTTCATTCTCAGAATGGTAAAATATCCTCAGTTAAAAAAAGAGTAATAACCGCTGCAAAAGTTTAATTTCGTTAAACAAACACAATATGGATGTTTTCTCCCCAATTATTATTTTTTATGATATTTTTAATATAATTATGTTGATTGGCTAGATGCTATTTATTTGTTGCATATTGAGGTATGCATGACGTAAAAAAATTGCTCGAAATATGAAACCAGACAATTGGGTATAGAAATTTTACAATTGGCATGTAATTATTTATTGGATAATAGATTCTTATTGAGAATCAATTTTCCAATTTTGTAATTAGAGTTTCATTTAAAGAATAAAATTGTATTTTCCTTCACTTATTGCCAGTAGCGAATTTAGATATTTTGTGGCAAATTATGAAGTCCCTCTTTCAATATATTGATCAATTTAGTTACACATTTTAACATATCACTGCTAAAATATTTTGTTACATTTTATTTGTTTTCACATTTTAACATATCACTGCTAAAATATTTTGATACATTTTATTTGTTTTCACATTTTAACATATCACTGCTAAAACATTTTTTAAAAATTTTATTCACTTTATTAAAATGTATTTGTATTGTATGTTTGCATATATTTACAGTATTCTTTCATTGTGATCACTACGAAGTTCGTTCGTATTTATGAAAATAAAATGGAATGGATATCCAAAACTGGAAATGCATTTGAAAATCCGTCGGTTCTAGTAATCAACAAATCGGTTGTAGCGATGAATTTCTTGGCATGAAGATTTTATTAAGATCAATCAAGTGGATGTTTCTGATTTAGTGAAAAGTTAGCAACCTTTCTGAAGAACAGCATGAGGTTTGGTTGAACATTATCATAAACTATTAGACAACTTCGGTCAGTTTGTGACCTTCTCTCAGTATAGCGGCTCTAGGTTACTGCCCAGTCAAAAATTATTTTTTGCATTAAAGTTATTTTTCTGCCACTTTAAAATTCATATTACCATTCTGGTGACACTAATTCCTTTTTGAACATTTTTTTCTCTCATTAAATAAAACTTTATAATATTTTCAGTATAATATACAGTAAAATTGTAGCATAATTTAAACTGTTTCAATCAAAATATCTATATGCTTTTGTTTTACAAAGAAATTAAATATATTTTTGTTTTATGACTAAGTCTTCTATCGTTGTTATGACTAAGAGTAAAGTTTCGAAAATAATAAAAACTCTTATGAATTTACTTAAAACTTTATATTGCTTCAATTTTTGAAACTAAAAGCACAAATCTTCTGTAAAAATGGATTTTTTTTCTAACTTTTTCCTCCTTTTTATGTATTGCTTTTAACAAAGGAATTTTTTTTTTGATAAAATGCATTTATAAAATATTACAACGGTTAATTAAACAAAGTAATTTCAATTTAAATTTAAATTGATACAAAGAGCAAATCGTTATTTTTAAAAGATAATGGATCAAACTTGAAAACTCAAACTCAGATTTGAAATATATGTCAAATAAAATGCTTTTCAAAAGTCTTGAATTCTCTTTTTATGACAAATTGCCGATATCGAAATAAAAAAATATTTTCAGGAATCACTTTGCAAATGAAATTCTCCAATAAAGTATACAATATATCCATTGACTTGCACCTATCTGGCATTTGCCTGTACCAAATATGACTTTTCATTTCGATGGCGCACAAACTGCTGGACATGTTGCATACAAACCATCTCCGTGTAGTCTCTTATGGGTAAAGTTAATCTGAATATGAACCATCCAGTGGTTGTTATAAGAGAAAATTTGGAGTATTGGTTCAACCTCTGTATGCTTTTCTACATTTAGTTACAAATAAATGTTGTCTTTAAAGTTGATTTTATACAAAGTTGATTCATAATATAATTATATCTAAAGCAGCGAGAGTTGTCTCTACGGAACTTTTTCTAATAAGGCTCTTACTATTACAGTGTAATGATAATCTTTTATTTTTATTTCGTTTTTTAATTTGTTTTGATTTTTCTTCTCTCAGTTCATATTAAGTTTTCTTTAAAATATTATCAAAATTCATTTTATTTTAATTTTTTTCTATTATTTATATAAAATTTTGCAATGATTTATTTTTTAATTTCTGTATAAATATTATCAATTACGTAAGTTTGTAAGTTTTCGTAGGAGTATTCTGTAATTCATTCTAGTCGTAAGATTTCCTGCATTATTTGGTTGATCAAGATAAACACTTTGTTGAGATATTATCTAACAAAGATAATATATCCTTTTTCCGCATCCATAAAGCGTAGATCTTCGGTAAGAATTAAATTAGCAATAAGAATTAAGTTTAAAGTAAAATTCAAAATCACAAAGAAAAAATACAATGAATCTGGCCTGAAGACTTTTTCAAGGGTTACCCTCAGGCAAGGATTCAAACCAGGGATTTTTTCTGTGAGAGGTCTGACATTTCGTGAAAAAACTGACCCCTCGTGACCCGAAAATCCCAGAAAAATGAAGTTTTAGAGATAAATTAGTATCACAGAAATAAAAGAACATATTTAAATCTAAATAGATTACACAAATTGTTTAAATCAAACAAAAGATCTAAAACTAAATCATCAAAATATACCAATATCAAAAGTGCACAAAAAAAAACAGGCAAAATATTTTTTTTAATTTGAATCTGAATAGAATTAGAGATAAATGCTCAAACCCAAACACACAAAAAATTACAGTCATTAGAAAAAGAAATCCAAGCACATACCAAAATTATGAAAAGGTTCAAAATGCAAAAGGTTTGAAGCTTGTCAACTTTTCAGTTTACTATCACCTCGTCAAACCAACGCTGATTTCCTCGCGTTTGAAGCCATATGCTTAGTTAGAATATATCGCCATAATAAGTACCTGAAACGCCATCTATTAAGTTATGGTTAAGGTTCAAAGTTGATGAACTGGAAGGTTTGTTTAGGTTTTGAAAATTAATTGAACCCTTTTTTATTAAAGTTTGTAAGTTGATATGCTTGTATGATTAAAGGATGCAAACTTCCGCTAAAAAACTAAGATAAAATCTTTCTCTTTAAACTATCCTTATTTATTTCCAACTGTAAAATTTCATTAAAAAAATTAAATTTAGATTCATAACTTGTAGCACCAGAACTTACAATTATTTTACGGGAAAACATTTCTGTAAATATTTGAAAATAATTCTAAATGAAATTAAAGATGAGGGTAATTTTATAATTAATAGTAACAAGTAGTAACTGATTAACAGTAGTTATTAATTTTTACCCAAAAGATCTAATTTTAACTGGAACAAACAATAATCAACTTAAAGCCAACTATTTGGATTTAAATATAGAAATTTCAAATAGAACAACTTTAATAGGTATTTATGACAAAAAGGATGATTTTAACTTTAAAATAAATAAACTTAGCAATTACCATTCTAATTTAAACTCTAAAATTTTCAAAAATTTAATATTTTCACAATTTAACAGGATTAAAAAAAATTGCAATACCAAAATTTCATTCATGGTAGCAAAAAACAATCTTATTGAAAGCTTAGCCACAAACGATTTTCCCAAAAACTATTGCAACATACAAACTTTAATAAAAGAGGGTTTAACTAATTTCAAAACCTACACAAACCTTCCAGTTTATCAACTTTGAGCCTTAACCTTAACTTAATAGATGGCACTTCAGGTACTTATTATGATGATAGATTCTGACCAAGCGTATGGCTTCAAACGCGGGGAAATCAACGTTGGTTTGACGAGGTTATAATAAACTGAAAAGTTGACAAGCTTCAAACCTTTCGGAGTTGATTTTAATTTTGGTATGTGTTTGGATTTCTTTTTCTAATGACTGTATTTTTTTTGTGTGTTTTTGGGTTTCAGTATTTCTCTCTAATTCTATTTAAATTCAAAAAAAATTTATTATTATTATTATTATTTTGCCTGTTTTTTTAAACTTATATTTTGATTATTTAGTTTTAGGTTTTACGGTCTTTTGTTTGATTAAAACAATTTTTGTTATCTATTTCGATTTAGCGTTCAAAGCGACAAAGGGGGGGTTCGTCAGCAAATGTCCCTTCTTTTCATCTAAGTGGTCGCTTCTGTGGGTTGCTAATCGATGCTTTCCCCTCTCATTTAATTGGGAGGGTATTTTAGGTCAGATGATCCAATAAAAGTTGTGAAATATGATGATTGGTCATTTATCGTTGGAGATCGGCCTATGAAACCCAAATAAAAGGAGACTGGAGGAAAATAGAAAAAGAGACGCCGGCTGACGAATAGGCGAGCGTTAGTTATAGGAGCAGAGGGAATTCAGCTTGGAATTCTGTGTGCAATCCTCCTGAGAGAATTTGCAATGTATCGTAGATAGCCTTGCACTGTATTCTAAACCCACGTGAAGTTCACCTGAACTTCGTGAATTAAATTCGGACCGCCGTGTTTCCCGTCGGAAGTGTGATAGCTCATCCGAGCTTTGGGAGAACTTCAATTAGTTAGACAGCTTTGTCTTCTGAGATGATCTTCTAGCGAGTTCATCAATATACGTCTCCGGCAATCCCAGCAGGTTAATCAAAGAGCGGTTAAATCTCGAACCTCGGGCTGAATCTTGCAGGAGTTTCACGAACTCCAAATTATCTCTTCACCTCAAGGAAAGTTTTCTTGCTTATCTGAAACACCGCACCGTCCCCTAGTGGAACTCTGATCTGATTCTACTTATGTGTTTGTAACCTAATTAATCAAAAAAGGTGTAATATATCTGTAATATAGCTGGAAATAATTCTGGATTTACTTACTCAAAGAAATGTTTTATTTTCGGATGCAACTAACCAGAGGCCCCGGCCCTAAACGTTACAGCCGGAACTACTGACGGTTCTTAAAGCCTATATTCATCCAATGGGATCAATACCCACATCCAATGGGATCAATACATGTGACCTAAATAGTCATGTGACTTTTGCGCATGGCATTTAAATCTTCATCCGCAATACTTTCCTCGATGAGTCTGTCATTAACGCCATCCACCAAGTATGAAGCGGATTTTTTGTTTACATTTGTAGTTATAATTTTGAGTCGTTTTCTTTCCTTTTGTTAATGTTAAAAGATGAAATACCGATATGCTGCTGGATGCTTTAATGCGAAACACAACTTATTGCCATGATAAAATGCAGTTTTTTAGTTTCCTTTCAACAATCCTGACATCGGTTGTTAGTTTTGGAATAGAAGGTTGTGGTTTTCGAAGTTGTTGATATGCCCTGTTTATTTTAAAGAATTCGTTTAAATTGTTTCCATTCACAAAATACAAAAAACAAGCTTATCAACACTAGATGTTATAATGCAATATCACTTTTTTACATGAGGTGTACAGTTTGTACAAAACTTATTTTTTACCGTGTATTTCTTCTAGTACTTCTGATTTCTTTTCTAAATGTTTTTGAAAGCCGAGTAACCAGTTGATTTAATTTTTTTATAATCTTTCTCTTTTATTGTAGAAGTTACCGTCAATAAATAGTATGGAAAAATGTAATAATAAAAATTCTACATTCAAGTTGAATTTTCTTAGATGAAATATTGAACAAATCTTCATAAACAATCATTTATTTCTAAAAATTGAAGGAAACTTACAATAACTTCCTATATTTTCTTGGAGGAGACACAAACACACAAAAAAAAAGTTTAAATGAAAGGAAATATCAGATAGTTAAGTTTTAAGCCATGAAAATGCAATTTCTTTTTTAAAAAGAGTATTAAATGTTGAACCCAAAGAAAACATATAACTTTCCTCCAAAAAGAAAGAAGAAAAAAAAGTTTTTTTTTTATTGTTGTTTGCAAGTAAACGTACGTTTGTTTACGTAGAAGATAAATGTTTTCAAGAACGCAAGATTTCGAAAGTACTTCGAAAAGAAAAGAAATATTTTTCACTTAAGTTAGAAACTCAATCAAAAATTATTGGCTCAAAATGTCTGAAAGTAAGAGAAAACGGAAATAACAACGGAAAAACTTTCTAAATTTTTA
>JAOUZG010028580.1:734922-759931 GCA_026289955.1 Argiope argentata
TGGATGATGGGGTTCAATCACGCCAGAACGGCTGAAGGAAATTGGATAAAATTTAGCACAGAGATAGATTATAGTCTACAGAAGAACATAGGCTAATTTTTATTCCGATTAATTGAGTAGTTAATTATTCATTAATTAAAAACTAACTTTTCCGCCAACAAATAAAAAAGAAAAATCTAAAAACATCTGCCTGAGCTTTTTGAATCGTTTGTTTTATTGCTTTTATTTCCGGTGTTCATTTTAATATTATCTTATTATTCTAATGGAATTTTTTGTGATTTATTATTCTGGTAGAAAGAAGTTTTCATCACTGAAAAGTTCAACTGTGTTTTTTTTTTAATTCTTAAATCGTTTCCTGCTAATAAAAAAAAAATAGTTGAACCGAGTAAGTGTACGTATTTTTTTTCCAATTTCTTTTTAAGAAAAGTATCACTCTGTAGTAGTGAAACTATTAAGAACAAATGCATACATTTTCTTTTCCTTACGCTGTTCATGTTATTCTCAGAATCCTTAAATTTAATGGGCTAGCGAAATAACTAGGTTTCCTCTCCAGCTCTACGTTCCTCTCGCTGATAGCGAAGTCACAGCATATTTTTTTTTAAATTATAGTTTTAATTTTTTTAAATTTGTTATTATTTGATGGTTTTTCGAAATGCCCGGAAAAATCAAATCGAATCTTTCAAAAAAGAGTAATCAAACTCGGGCTATGAGAGGAGCTAGAAGTCGGGAATCGAATCCTCAAGCGGAATTTAGCAGAATTAAGCACGCTGAGCAACAGGCTACTTCTAGATCAACTGAAATCCAGAAGCGTGCAGAAATGAAACTACTACAGCACTCCGAATATTTGGCTACTCGACGCGCTGCTGAAACTCTGAAACAAACTCAACAACGCCGACTTCAGCATTCTTTTTTTGGGCAAAAATGACTATGTATCAAAGCTGTTCCGTTATGTATTTTTGTAATTAAATTGTACTTGTGTTAGCTATATATTTTTCATATATGCTTTTAATGGTATATTTCAGTTAGCAAATAATTTAGAATTCCGCCAAATTTTCTCAAATTTCTTTGGCGATTGTTCGTTTTCGCCTGGCAAACGGAAAATTACCCTCATAAATTTAAGTACATAGGTTTTAAGTAAATTTTTCCCCACGCTAATAAGGTTAGATATATCATGTTCTCAACCAGTTATTTCAAACGATTTTGTTTATTTTCGAAGTGCTTGATACATTTAAAATTAATCATTGTTACTTAATAGATCTTTCGAATTCTTCAGAAGTACTTTTGAATAAAAATAAAACAGATGAATTGAAATTAAAAATTTCTAATCTGCATTTGTTTCCCCAACTGATGTTTAAAATTCACGTATCATGCATACGGTTTGCTAATATTTTACATTATGATTATAATGTTAGTTTTCAAATATATACATCAGAATTTTCACGCTTACGAAGTCGCGGGTAAAAGCTAGTATATATATATATATATATATATATATATATATATATATATATACTAGCCGCCTTTGGCGACCAGTCGGTTCGCCAGTATTAATGCTCGCTAAAATTTTCATATAATATTTTATGTAGCTGTGTGTCATAACAGGTTTTTCACCAAAATATTTTTAAACCAAACAAATTTTGATAACCATATAATTCATTTATTGTATTATTTTCTTCAGATGTTCTGTTCATTGTACTACTCGTCTTTCTCTTTCTATCCGAGCAATGATTGTCCCGGAATTGATATTTTATTTAAATGGTGGAGGGAAAGGTCTAAAATTCTACGTTTTTATAGAATAAAGAGATTCTAATTTTCATAAATGTAAACACACTAAACAAATAAAGACACAATCGGTTTTCAAAAGATGCGGAAGTTGGAACAGCTTGGAAAATGCCGCGCACAAAGGAAATAATGGTGACACACACACACCATTTTTTCTTTTCTTTTTTTTTCTCTCCTTTTTTTTCTTCACTACTTTTCTTTTTACAAATTTTTATTTTCGCTTTGTTATTTTTTTTTCTTCTCTGCCCGGACTTTATTTCGAGCAGGCATAGATTAAATATTCATACAGACTAATAATAAAAGCAACTATTTTCTTTCTTTTTTAAACATCCCGTTATCTATAAATGAAAACCAACTGACTTCGCGCATTTCTTTCTAAACAAATGATAATTTATTACTTCCTGCTTTCTTACTCAGTTAGTGTGGAGGAAGAAAATGAAGATTTTTGGCGGGAAAATAAGAAAAGTGTCGTTTTAACTATTTTCCTCGCAGTTTCATCATTTTTTCTCTCCATAAGAACCATCCTCGTGTCTTAACGAAAATATTAAAATAAAAATTAGCCGAATCGGTCGAGCCGTTCTCTAGTTTTGCGCTAAGCAACGCATTTCGAGTTGCATTTTTATTAATATAGATATATATAAGCTAGCTATATATTTCTATATATATTAGAGAAAACCTGGGTACTTTTCCGTTAGGCGGCCGGCAACGAAAAATCACCAAAGAAATTTGGCGTAATTCTGCATTATTTGGCGATTTTCGCTTTAAAATCCCTGTAAGAAATATGGTGAAATTCTGCATTATTTGGCGATTTTTCACTGTCACCCAGCAAAAGGGAAAGTACCAAAATCTGTCTGTCAAGCTGTTCGAATATAATATACTAGGTAACAACAAAACCAAAATACCTAAACGGATAAAATTCAGAGCGTAGATTGAATTCTAGAGTGCAGTCTACCAAATTTTTAGCTAAATCTAACCAGAAGTTGAGTCTGTTGATTTATTTGCATTACAAGAAACATGTAAGTTCGATAAATCAATTAACGGACAGATTTAATTATGTCAAATTTAGTATGGGATTTTCAGACTGCAAATCTAATTTCGTGTCAAATTTTGTTTTCAATCAGTTGGGGAAAAAAGTGTCTAAAACGCAAATTCGATTCTATTAACCGCATGCCAGAAATTAATCATTAAGAAACGCGCCGAGGATGACTCGATGGATGCAGTATGAATGTTAAATTCGAGCCAAAAGCAAATATTCCGTAACTATTAAACACCAATGTCGTGCAAAGCGTTCTCTTTTTATCAGACAGTATGCAAGAAAATTTTGGGTGGACCACTCCCACTGCATTTACAGTATTTTTGCAGTCATATTTGAATACATTAATACAATAAATTAATGTATTAAGTATTACAAATTGGTTCATTAAAACAGACAATACATACTGGTCATAAACATTTATAAATATTTTCGTGCTAGCAAAAGACAGATAACATGAAAATTTCACAAAAATATACGAAAAATATAAATGATAGAGGAATCTGAAAGAAAAGCTTTTCACCCGTGAAGATCAATAGTGGAATCCGGGATATTAATTGTTGATCTCAAGAACTGACGAGTTATGGAGCTCCCGCCTTGTTCCGAGGCTATCTCCTTCAGTGCGCATCTCAGTACTTGCAGATGGATGCCCTACACTATGATGTTTCGATGGAGGACAGTCTTTTCGTTCTGGTCTCGTGTCGAAGGCATGGGTGAAAGAGAACTCTTGTCCAATGAGAACGTTTCTTCCTGGAGAGACGTTCTCAACTGTTTCTCTCATGCCATGGGCAGAATATGTAACTCCCATATGTACCAGAATGTTTATCTCCCCATTCAGAAATTCAAAGATACTAAGAAATCATATACCTAAGATATGTTTTGCTATAAAATATACATTTTAGGAACAACGTTCTTTGCTTTACTTTTACATCTTAAGAATAACTTTTTATTATAAGTTACACAAAGAGAGAATATTGTTTTAAAAATTTCAATAACTCGATTTTCGGGAAATCCACGTTTTAAACTTTTCTGAGCAAGAAAAATACACTTTTGGAATTATACTTGTCTGTGAACTCAAAAATGCTTAGGAGAGGCAGAAGGAATGTGGTGAGCTGTCTTTCTAAGAAATTTGTAGATCTGTTTCAAGTTTTAAAACCATTCTTATGGGGACTGGGAAAACATTAACGAATGAGAATAAACATGGTGATTACAACATGCAAACAGCTGGGTAGATAAAATTTGGTAAACAACGAAAATTATTAGGATCTAAACTACAGTTCCATACTAAATTTTGAAACCAATCCATCAAGAGATCTGCAATCAATCGATCTGTTTATTTGAATATATAAATGTTTAACTCAGACAGAAACAACTTAAATACAAAGGGTGTTCAAAAAGTAAATTACACTTGTTCCCTCACAGATGGCATCCTGGCAAAACAAGAGCTAAGCTTACACAGATGATAAATGGGTTCCAGAACTTCGGATCGGATAGTAAAAACCGTTGCTACGTAGCACGAAAAACAAAGCTGGAAACTTAACTCCAACGGTGAAGTATGCGGAACAGTGCACTGTTTTTTTCCCCTTTGTGGGAAAATGATTAACGAGTACGTGGATCCATCTTGAAATATTGGCAGTGTATGCGCCACATGCAATGTCACGTCCATCCATTAAGAAATGGTGCCAGCAGTTCGCAGACGGTCGCACAGACTTAACCGATGTGGAAAGGCAAGGATGGCCAACGGTGAGCATATCAGACATGGTGCAACGGGTAGAATTAGTATCAGCAATCACAGAGTGAGCATCACACACACTGCACAGGACTTGTGAATATCCGTTGGCAGAACTCATTCCATTATCAAACGACAACCAGGTTGGTTGAAGATGTTCCAAGACCAAGGAGCGATTTTTTATAGTCAAAACATCAAACGATTAGTGCTACGTTCCAACAAACGTCTTCAGCGACTGGGAGATAGTGTAGAGAAACAGTGTACTAGTATGTGTATTATATTGCATTGTAGAGATTCATCAATAAAGTATTTACGACCCAATTGTTTGAATGTAACACTTTTCGAACACCTCTAGTGGATGAATATCGCCGGTATATGATTTTTTTTAACTGAAATTATCTTTCTGAGTCAACTTTTGGTTTCAATCTAACCAAAAATCAGTGGGATTTATTTCACCCAAAACGTTCTCACCTACACTCTGAATAAGAACTCTTCATAACATTGACTTTTAATAACAAAATATTTGTCTTGGGCGTTAATTTAGCATTTTTACAGCGTCCATCGTGTCATCCTTGGCGATGGATTTCTGGCATGCGAATAATAATATCGGAAATTCGAAATTGAGTTTCAGACCCGTTTCTTCCATATTGATGAGCACTACATTTTGATAAAGCTACACTTTATGTCAAAATTGTGCATATAAAAAAATTTGATAAATAGGTTAATGCACTTGTGCATATACCAAATTTGATAAATAGGTTGCAGTGTTTTTACCTTTATTACATGTTAGTGAAAGAGTAGACCAACAGACAGTGAACTCATCGGTGGACTTGAGTCAAACTTTAATAGACGTCTATATTATAGGTGTTGAATTTCAAATTTTATCCATTTAGCTCCTTTTGTTATGCAGTTAAGTTAATTCATATTCAAACAGTCGGATTTTTGAGTTTTCCTTGACAGACGGGCATTTAATAAAGAATGTGTTACAGGATAAAAAAGTAATAAAATAATTAAATAAAAATGAAGTTGCAATGAATGTTTGAAAAATTTTATTAACAAGAAAATGGACCCAAGGGGGGAGTTTCCAATTTAACTTAGATAGGGATTGAAAAAACAAATATAACTACAGAACAGATGCTTAAGATCTTTCCGGAACATGTGAATTTTTTATAACAATAGTCAAAAAATGATAGTCAAAAAAAGGAAATATAGCACTTAGTTGAGGGTGATCTATCATCTACTTCAAAAATAACAATTAAAAAATCTATTAAATGTCATTTATAGAAATTATTCCCAAACATGTCAGTTATATATTTCTAATACTTGTTTTTAAAATTTTTTGAACAGTGCTGTACACATTTCAAATTATTTAACTCTCGATTTATTTCAGCACTCATTGGGAGAGTTTTCTTTACCATATTTCTATTTAAGTCATCAACATTGTTTGGTCTTGATCACAAACAGTCAAAAATTTCCAAAATTCAAATTTTCAACAATACTGCAATGCTGTGTAGACTCATTACAGGTAAACTTTCATATCTGTTCAGAATTAAAGTTTTGTCTTAAACACTCAAATCAGATTTTTTTTAAAAAACTATTTTGCTTTCATAAAGAGTCACAACCAACAAAAGTTTATGGTTATTCAATAAAATTCAATATAAAGAAACAATAACAAAAACAATCAGAACAAAATATGAATCTCATTCTATGGAGAAAAAAAAATTCCAAATGTTTCCACGCAAGAGGTGCAAGCAATTCCAAGAATAGCATTGCTATTGTTGATTTAAAAAAATGTAGGATTGGTTAGGATTATCTACTTCAAAAATGATAATATCAATTAATGTAAGATCAAATTAGACAAATATTTTTGTGTTCGTTAAAATACATCGGCTCAATACCAGAATATCTGATTAATTTAAAGGGAGCATTAGCAATGATCACATTAAGAAATGTCTATTGTATCAAATGTTTCAACTTCAGACCACCACCAATTTTTGCAACAGTACGTAAATTTTTAAATAAAGTTTTTAGTAAATAGCAATGTCTCATTTGCATAATTAAATACAATGTATTCAAATGAAAAGAAAATTAACCTTTTTTTATGTTTTAATATTCATTTTTGAGAGTTGGTGCTATTTAAAAGGGACTATATTTATGGAAGTATGCTCACATGCACTAAAAGAAAAAGAGACTTAAAGCAAAATTTTGTTCGTTTGCATTTGGAAAGAGAAACCAAGAAATATATCTATTGCTTCAGATATTAGTAAATCCAACTGAATAATATATTTTCAAGAATCTGCACTTAGAAAATATTTATATAGATTTGTATTCATCTTTATAAATAGATAAAGGTACAATTTTTTTCAATAATATCTTAATTTAAGTATTAATTTTACTCTAAGATATTTGAAAGTTATAAACTGTTAGACTAGAAGTCATTGGGAGGGGAAAACTTCAGATAATTCTTACAAAAGATATTTTGACAAAGAAGACCATTTTCAAAAATCAGAAGATAATCTAGTTTTGTTGGTCTAGTTTGTTTAGGCCATCACTAGTAATTAAATTTACTCTCGGCAAATGGAGTCACTGAAGGGAAACAGGATTAAAACAACTATTATATAATCAGAGCAAAGATAAATTAGTTTAAAAAGAAAAATGAAATCTTAATTGCCAAAAATTATATAACTAATAAGCGTGAAAAAATTTTACAACTGCAGCAACAAAACTGATCCGTAAAAATGTTTAATTCATCACTAAGTAGCATCTAGTAATATTGCAGAATAAAATTAATCCAAGAACAAAATGTTTTAAAACTAAAATTTTTAATTCAATGAAAAATTCAAATCAAATGTGACTTTTGAAACAAGAAAAGGGCTTTCACAGCGAACAAAATGCTTTTATATCATTAAATATTTATATCGATTAACAATAGTGTTTCATATTCAGTTTGATGGACTAAATAATGCCTTATAAAGAAAAAGTTACCTGACACCATTCCTTAGTTTTAAAAACAGTTGGCTTTGATCAGCTGTCATTTCATAAATCAAATTATCATTATCTTAATAATTATCAAAACTGTGAATAATTTATATGTTTCAATTTTAAAGGACATATTTGTGTGTTGTAAGTACTTTGAATAGTACTTATTCATTCATAGAATAATTCATACATGTATATGTCAAAAAGAAATATTAAAATGTGTATCATTTTTTATTTCCTAAAAACTGCAATTTAGAATAATTTTATACTGCATAAATATTCAAAAATTCTATTCAAATATTTGATTTTTATATATTATACTAATAAATAATTTATTTCCTTTTTTACCATAGAAAAATAACATTCCTGCAAAATAATATAGTCCCAACTCATTCCATGTACATTTTAACTACCAATTTCAATTCAGATTTTTCATAAACAAAAGAGACAATGAATGAAGCCAAACAACAATCTATGTTCAACATTTTTTTATTTAGTCTGAACAAAGAAAAACAACTCTAAATGCATGATCATAATGCATAACTGCATCAAATTGCACTTAATCACTTTAATTATGATAGATTTTTCAATGTGACTAATTAAATAAAAACAAAACCAATCAAATGGTAATTTTTACAAATCAAACATATCTTAAGTCAATTTTCAACAAAATAAAGATTACAAGCTAAATTTTTCATACTTTTATGAAGTGTGAAATTTACTATACTAACATAAAATACATTAAAAGATAAAAAATAGAAAAACATTCATAACTTATCAGTTTCAATCTAAAAGCAGAGAACTATAAAATTGCAAAATGTTATGCCTCATTCTAAACTATCAAGTTATTCACTATAAGTACAAAATTCTTTTATGAAGCAAAACTCAATGCAATTTGAAAATTACCTAAATATTAAAGTGGGTTAGTACAAAAAAAAAAAATCATTACATTATATATATTTTTTAAAAAACTTAATTCAGATTGATTTTTTTTTTAAAAAAAGATAAAGGAACAATGTCACAGAATCTTTTGCCACATAATTAAAATGAAATGTACACGAACTTTTATGACACATGATTTACAAAATAGCATCACTAAAACAAATGTATTTTCCTAACTTGGGCACAGACATCACCGATGCAAAATATTTGATGAGATATACATCTGAATATTGTTTTCAGGTCATTTTTATTGAAGATTCAAGAAACTCTGTGATGGTATTGATATTTCCAATAGCAACAAAAGTTACATGAATATTTATATGTGCAAGGCTGAAAAGAGACTTATGTTCTGTTCTAATTTAAATTGCATTCTTTTGATGTAACCAAAAAAATTATTGAAAGTAAACATATTGGATTTCTGTTCAGTGGGTTATAACAATATTCAACATGACCTTATGAAATCTCACAAACAGCCCCAACAGCCTCTAATGATTTTTTGATATTTTCTGCTTCATCTTTAGCGATATCTGCCTTGAGTACCTGAGGAGCACTTTCGATGAATTGTTTTGCCTGCAATATAAAATATATTTATGAGATATTTAATTATTACTAACAAAAGCTAAAAGAATTACATAAACAATGATTTCAATAAGAACATATTAGCTATAAAGACAAAATTCATCCTTATTCCTAAGAATCAATTTTCTAACAATTCCTCTTCCTTAATGATAATATAAACTTTCAAAATATAATAACTATGATTAACAGAATGCAGAAATAAAGTAGAGAAGTTCCCATTAAAGAATAAGCTGCATGATATATAGAGAGAAAGATATGTAATAATATTTTAAACTATAATTTCAATTGAAGTTTCTAGAGTTTTGTCTTAATTTGGTCTATAGTAACTTCATTCTAAAATGTTCTATTATTTCCTGATCCATTCCACTTTTTTATTTATTAAATAAAATGAAGTATGAAAAAGATAATGCATCATTAATTACAGAAAGGAAGGCTGGAGGTTTATAATACAGCGAATTCATCACATGTCACGTGGATGAATAATAAATCACTGATTCCTGCATTTCTCTTGTCTAAAGGTAAACATAAAGTCAATATGTATAAGAATTCCTCTCAGAAATCTACATGTGTATGATTTACCTGAATATCATAGAATACAAGACCAGCGATAAATATTTTGTCACTTTTAACATCTTTTTGCCTACAAGTGTGTTTGTATTCGCAATGCTTGAAAATAATGTTTGATTCTCAAGATGAAATTAAAACGAAATAGAAAATTCAACATGTGTTTTTTCTATGATTTTGGCTTTTCATTCAGTTTTGGTAGTAAAAAATATAAGGAAGTTTACAGAAATGTTACCATTTAATAGCTACAATTACCAAACTTGAAACCACATTTTTTTTAATAAAAACTTTTTCTGACAACATTAATTTTTAAAAAAAATGATTTCAAAGTTTGTACAATAATAAAAAGTAATATTAATAATAATATGTGATCACCACCAAAAACATGAATGACATTCAATCGATATAAAACTCAGCCTACACATTTTGTTTGCATGCTCAGTGCTATAATTTGAGTGGCACAGTAATTCATGTTCATCTTTTATTTATTTTTAAAATCTTTAATGTAACACTAAAAAAATATAGTATGTTAAATCAGAATTTTTTAGTGGTCACTGATTAAGAACCAGATTACCATCTGTTCTGAAAATAATCAATTTATCATTTAAGTGCCCATTGAAAGATAACTGCTAACTTCCCAACCTTTTGCGGCCAGCTTCTTTCTCCATATTATAGACTTTTTAAGCACTGAAAAATTAACATGGAATGCATTTTTTTAAAAAACTTATTAGAAGAGACCACTGAAAAACATGAATTTAATCGAATGAATTAACTATAAATTACAGAAGTGAATTTTTTTTAAAGAGTTTATTTTGAAATAAAAGCACAGTTAAAAATTCTAGTTCTTTAGTAATTTGCAAAGAAGTTTTTAATGCTGGCAAATGTCTGTAATTTCATTATAACACTGTTTCACACTGAAACCTAATTAAATTTCAAATAAAGGAAAGAGTTGTAAAGTAATAAAATTAACATGATTAAAAAAAAAAATTTTTTTTTGAGTTTTAAAATAATGCAAAGATTATTTTGGGGAAATAATAATACATCAGCATTCATGGAAAATCACAGTGGTTATCTAGCAACAGTTAGGCCTATTTCTGCACTCTATTAAATTGTCTTTGACACTTGTTTCTAACATCTTATTTCTTTTAATATTTTTTCCACTGACTGAATGGAGTTTCCAGTGATACGGTAAAGCCATATTCTAGAAATTCTAACAATATTTAGAAGATCAATTAATTATGCAAAGTGTTGAATTGTACAATTGTAAAAAGTTCAATGAAGCAGTCTGATATATTTGTATTTGATTTCAAATTTAACAATTGTCATTCGACAAAAAGTATTAAGGGCAATTTCTGCAGCCAATATAGTATATAAGAAGCAATTTTAAAGTAATTAATCTAATATCATTAAATAGGTATTTTAGTTATACATATATATAGTCTAGTCTTCTGGAAAAAAATCTTCAAATTTGTCTATTAATTGTGGAAACAACCAAGTCTATAGCATTTCCAGGTAAATATTGCAAATAACAAATACCTTATGAAAAGAAAATAGATAAAAAATTGTCTTGTAACACCCATTTACTTTTGTCGGATTACAGTCTATTTCAACCATTGAAAGATGATAAGCTATATTCCATATTTGAGGATTTTGTGTTGGCAGATTTTACAGTAGCATAACCAAATACTTCTTTACTGCCATGGCAAACTTCAATATAAAGGTATAATCTTTGCTAAAATTATAACTAATCTGAAAATATAAACTTAATGCTCAACATCATTTTTATATTACAGCCTATAACAGTTGTGCCATAAACAGTTTGGCACAATTGTTTTATTGGTTTGAAAGTTAATTATTTTTGCAACATCTCCCAACATCTAATAATGAATTTGCAGTTTCCAGCTGCATTTTTGTCAAATGATCAAGAATGTTTCTCAAATATAATCCTACAACTTCTGACTTTGACATGTAACTGTCTGGAAACTAATGGGAGCAATGCAAGAAAATATATTTATCAGGAAGAATAATTGTATATTTATAATGCAATTTCCATAAAGTAATAACAGCTTGTTCCCTTTTGGCAAATTCTACAACACAGAGGGCCCTTTTAGCATAAAATGAATCAATTAATTCAAACAGTTAGTATGACAGACATTTGTGAGGCAAATAATGCCATTTCATTATAAAGAGTAGCGATTCAAGTTGTAATAAATTTGAGCATTATGAATTTCTTTTTCACTATAATTTGAAGAAAGACATAAATATCATACATTTTTGAATGTATGGTGATATATTAATAAGTTAGGAGGGCATTTTTATGTGTTAAAAATTTACCCAAGATTCAAAACCCAATATGTAAACTGAAATATATGTATTATTTAGCAAATTTCAAACAAAAAGTTATGTTTAAAGAAATTCTAACAGCATGGCTGCTTAGCATTTTCAGATCAATTTGATATCCATCCAAACACACATAATTTTTAAAAAACCAAAAACTTATTATTTCAATTAAGATTAATATTTTCTTACTGTAAGAAATATAAACTGTTGAAATAAAAAGCACAATACATAGATATTTTATAATGTATACTAATATAATGCTATTGAAAATTTACCTATAATTTTTATAAAATTGACAGATTTGAATATATACAAACTTCTCTCTCCACATAGTTCATTTTAGCATTAGTTAGAATAACGACTTTAATATGGTACTTGTTTCCTTAAAATAAAATAGCTACCCAAAGTTTTTTTTTTTTTTTTTTTTTTTTTGTAAATACCTACTATAAATTAGAAGTAAAGAAACAATTAAAAACACTCTTCAGAAATATAACAATCTGCATTTAAATAAAGAGCATTAAACAAATCAATGCCGGCTTCCAGTGCTGCAGCTACAGTGAAACCAACTTAATAAATCTGAACCATAGCTGGCTGATAAGAATAAAATATTCAAGAGAAACCAAGTTAGTACAATATCTTCCTGCATGAACAATTTTCCAAGTTAACATGTTTTGCCAATACAGCTAGTCACTAGGAAAACTTTTCCAAGAGAATTAATTAGATATTTTTTTCAATTAATACAATCAATAATATACAATATAAATATAATACAATATAATAAATGTAATACAAATATAATAATATTAATAATAATAATTAATAAGTAACTAAAGAAGCAAAATGTCTTGAAAAGTAAATAGCAAGTGAAAAGCATATATTTATTATAACAAAATGAAAATAGAAAAAGAAGCTGCAAATTACTTGGACTAAATTCATGCCTTCCATTAGATTCTTTACTTCTTTGATTAATGCAATTTTCTTGGAAGGATCGAATGAGGCTAATTTAACAGTAAATGAGCTTTTTGTGATTTGAGGTTCACTTTCACCTTCCTGAAAATAAATTTAAATTATATTATTAGAGTGAGCTAAATATAAATATGACTTATTTGTAAAGTCATTTAAAAAATAATTCATGAAGACATAATTTTTTTAAATTAAAAAATTGTTTTTTTTACTAATATTGCAATTATTAGCAAAATATTCCAAGCATGTTAAACACATTTCATAAAATGGGAAACACATAAAGAAATAAGCTCTCTATATTAATAACTTAAATACACAAAAATCAAAGAGTGTGAATTTTATATGCATATTTACATAAAAAATCCTGATTTAATTATGATTTTTCTTATTTTCCAACTAAGATTTTCATTGATTGAAACATCTCAAACATTCATCTTAATTTTTGTATGATAAATTCTAACAAACATACTAAATATTAAGTCAAAAATTTGTAAAGAGAGTACATAATGTTAAACAATTATTATGCTAAAATCCTTTTATAACATCCCACTTATATAATTGTTTTTTAAATTAAAATAGTATAATATAAAAATGCATGTATTTTCTAAATCATTTTGTTTGTTCATCAAAATTGACTTTTTTGGATAGGATCAGAATTTTATATTTTCCTTAATAATGGCAAAAATTTTACTTTTTCAAACCAAAGTCTAATAGTACACACACACACCCCATTGAACCACTGTATTGATAGAAAACAACAATTTTTAATAAAATAGAATTCAGATCAATAAGCCTGAAGTCGCATTGATTTTAAAGTTTTTATCAAGTAAATAAGATATGCAAGCCTGACAGACATATATATTCCACAAAACATACAATTCAGTTTTTTTGCACTTTTAAGATTTTCAACCAATCAGCACTTAGCTGCTCCAAACAAAGCTAAAAAATGTATACATAAATATATAATATTAAGTCATTTCATCTTAGTAAAAGATACCACACAGTTACTCCTACACATAAACGCTTGGATTACGGATTTATAGTGTGGGTTTTTTAAAGGATATATTAACAGCAAATTGTTCTTAGAATATTTCTGTTGAGAGAGCTTCTGGCCTTCTCTATAGAGACCTGGGTGCAAGAAACAATTTGGAGCCCTAATTTTTTTCGTAAAGTAAAGAAAGGAAAAAAAGCAAATTCAAACATACATTATTAATGCATGTTTACTTAATAGACAATTTTGTTTTTGCTTCATAAAAATTACATTTATTTGCAATTTTTCTTTTGATACTTAATGAAACAAATGCACTTAAATGTTCTGAACACCAGCTTGATAAAAATAAATACTTATTATTCATTTTTACTTTTTACCATATTTATAATTATGTGCATTGATTTTGTCTGTGATAAGGATTATCTTCAATAAGGATTACATACATAATAAAGATCATGCACTTACAGAAAATCATTATATTCCAAAAACTGATGTCTAATACAAATTAATCTTTCAAATTTTCACCAAAATATCAAATTTCATATCATTTACCAAATTAAAATAATAGCATTAAAAATGCAAATAGCTAGAATTCATCTAGAGTTTGGTTTAAAAATATATTTCGAAAAACTTCTTGATTTTACAAAATGCTTAAAGGTATAACAGCAATGACTATTAATTACATTTTTCTAGACATAGACATTATTGAAATTTAGACTTCCATAAGAAATAAAAAGGTAAATATTTTTTTAAATATGCCTACATCGTCACCAGTTGCAGCTTGAGCAGCAATAGGAGCAGCCCCCATCAACATGGGAAGATCCTTAATGTTTAATTTTTTCTGAAATAGACAATAAAAAAAATATTTAACCTATTATTTATGGATGTAATTTATATTGATTCAACAAAATTCCAAGATGTTAACAAAGAAAATAAGTAAAAGAAAATCAATACATTAAAAGGAGATTTAAATACTAGTTCTAACCATAATTTTACATAAGAAAAAAATGCAATAAAATCTGCAGTTAAGATGAAAAAAATAGATTAAAATAATTCAAGTATAACTTGTTAGAATATGTATTATATAAGACCAAGTACATCAATGGGGGCCAGTACCGTAAAAAAAACTATTTTTATATAAATCTTTAATATTAAATAAAAATAGTTGAAATAAAGACATTTGATAACTGAGAGGAAAATTTGCTTAGATAACATATAAAACAGTTGATTTTATGTACAGCATAACGAAATTTATTCAAAAAAATTTTTAATTCCTTTAAATTAATAAATTAAAACAAATATTATAATACTGTAAATTAAGACAATATATTATAAAATCAAATTTGGTCTTTAAACAATAGTTTTAAATGAACTTAATAACCTTAAATATTAACATATTTTATATTAATTTCAAAAGGAAAAATTACATTTAAAAAAATTCAAATTTTCCAAAAGCTAAATTGCTTTATTAAATGTTAGCTATTTACTGAACTCTTATTTTCACTTTAATTAATATAAGAAGGTAGTAAGAAGTCAAAACGATAATAACATTAACAACTTTTCCTTTTTTAATTTAATTAATTAGATAACTGTTATTCTTACTTCAATTAAAATTGCAGAATTTACAGAACATTTTAAATCAAATGGACAGTTTAAATCGAATAAAAGAGAATTGCAAAATTACCACAAGTTCCTTACTTTTAAGCATTCATTTAGATTAGCAACTTCTAAGAGAGGCAACTTTGCTATTTCTTCAACTATGCTTAAGACTTTTGGTGAGTAAGATTTTTCACATCCATCTGGTGTTGGATGAGAAATTGAAGAACTACAATAAAACCTAAATTTAAAAAAACATATTTTAATACATAGCTTAACAGAAAAATATATAAAGTACATTTAAAGTATTTGTTTTCAATAAATATTATATTCATTTTTAGTCCTTTATCCTAAGTGCACTCAAAAATACTTTTTAAATAATGCTGTTATTTTTTTTTTTTAACATTGCTATTTTTTTATGAATGTATTTTTAAAAAATGCAAAGAGTATAACTCTAAAGACAACCAATAGAATACAGAAATTAAAAATATTTAATTATTAATTATATTAATTATGTTATTTAAAGTACTTGAAAAAGTTTTTTCCTATTTCCTGGAGTCACTTTGCATTAAAACTTTTCTAATTGAAGCAAACTTAAAATTACTGGCAATAATGTGGTATATAAAGAATTAATATTATAAGCAGACTTTTACTATTATGAGTTATTTTACTATTATGAGCAGAGTTAATATTATGTGCAGTTAAATTACTTAATTTAAAAATTATTTTGACAACAAATTATTTTATTAAAAAAAAGTACCAGAGAATAAAACTAAGAAAATCAACTGAATAACATATTTAAAATGTAAAATTATAGGAAAAACTGCACAAATTTCCAATTCCTAGATGTAATCAGTTATTATAAGACAAGAAAATTTCAGATATGATACAGACTTAGAAATAAATAATAATTAAAAAAAGCTTTGCAAAAAAAATGTACCAAACATAAGCATTGTGACATAAAAATGATTAAACAAACACTAAAATTAATAAATTTACATAAAAGTACTTCGGATATTAAAATTATTGTATAATTATTACAGAAAAGAAACTTGATTGATATTAAAGATAAACTTCAATTCCAAAAAAGTAAAAGTCTGCACTTTTGTGAAAATGGATCATGTCTAAGAGTTACAGAACTGCACTTTCTGCAGTCTTAAAGCCAATGGGCAAATGAAAAAAAAAAAAAAAATCATTTAAAAAATTGATGACTAAATGTGATGGCTAACACACTAAAGAATATATACCTAAATTTTTAAATATACAAAAGACAAGTCCAAGTTAATAATAATCATATATTGTCAGATGTTTAAAAGATATTAAAAGTCAAAAGATGACTTAATATGTTCTTGCTGGTAATTTTAAACTATATACCAAAAATTATTGAAAAATTGTATTTTTTTATGAAGAAACCTACAAAGATTAGGCAAATATTAGAGCGATCTAACAATATGTAATATCAAACTAAAATTTTTAGAAGAATTTAAAGATGTTTTCATATAATTTAATGAAAGTATAAAATATTTATGATTTTAGGTTCACACTTTTGTATTGGTTTTCTAAGTGAGAATGATCATGCATTTATTATCAATATAGCACATCCATGAATTATACATGTGAAGTATCACCATATTTATCATTAATATTGTTATGCAGACAATTTTTACAGAGCTGCACAGTAGAAATGGCTTCAAGGACTGTTAGACACAGAAAACATGATTTTATCCTTACCATCATAAATTTACCAATTCACATGCAGAACTAAATGCCAAGCCAATATAATAAATAATACAGATTTTTTTAAAATAATAATTATACTATAAAGAAAGACGAAAATTTTCATAAATTCATAATTTGAAAATCAATTCAAAAACATATTTAATACAGTTACAATTAAAAGAATTGCAATTGCAATTTTATGTAATTTGTCATGTAACATAATATTCATTATAAAAAAGATTTTTCGTTATAATTTGGATCAATTCCAACATTGCAAATAAGTTCATCAAAGTAAAAACTAGCAGCAACTTTAAAGTCCATTGGTTCATCAGCAAAGTAGTCAATCTTTCTTTAAATACAGTTGCTTGTTTTTGAATCCATTAATCTTTTCTAATCCCTTTCCAATATGATTATTAACATAGAAGTGATATATAAAATTGGAAACCAAAAGTTAATGTTAACATATTTAGGTGACTAGATGAAATATCATGATGGATGGTGCATTCATTCCATTCAAATTCAAATTGTTGCAATGAATTATTCAGTTTCAGATTTCTTAAAAAATATTGCAATCAAAATATCTTTTCGTAATTCCAACGAAAGTGCAATTTTGTCCAGTTCAGAAATCTTTATTTTGAGATACACTAAATTGTTATCAAGCCAGCAAGCAAGGAGTAATGGATATATATTTCTTCCTGAATATACAAAATTATTTCTTAAATGTCTTTATTTCAATCTAACAGTAATGACAAGAAAGCAAATAATTCAATGATAAAATTTTTCATTCTTAATAACAAATAGAATAAATCTCATATTTTAGAATCTGAAATAAATGATGGATTAATCTCAATACAATAAAACACAATCAATTCAAATATTTTTATGCGCATAAGTAAATAATTATAATTACATAAAATATAGAAAAAGTTAAAATTCCAACATTTAAATTTCATTAAATTTATTTTTTTATGTGATTTCTAAATCGAGGAACTACACACACAAATATTTTTTTAATTACTTTCATTAGTCATACTTATACCTTTTATACAAAGGGGGGAAAAAATGTTAGGCCTAAAACCTTTCATTTAAGGACTTAACTAAAATAAATCAAAAATTTATATATTTAAAAACAAACACAATTTTATAATTTATATTAAGTTTATACAGTACAATAGTGCCATAAAAAACTATACTGTTTGATTAATAAGATTATGATACTTCTGTATTGTAGCAACTCTTAAATTCAAGTACAAAGACATTTGCATTATAAATAATAGAACTAGGTCATATTAGCATAATTTTAAAAATAATATCCTGAAAATGCAGAAAAAAAAATATTATACCTCCATTTGCTAATTTACAAAGCAATTTAATTACTAAGCATATAATTTATTAATTAATTAAACACAATTTATTAAAATTACACTATTTAAAATTTAAAAAAACACGCTTCATTAAAAATAAAAATCCTTAGTCAGAAATCTGAAAACTGTTAAGATCTCTTATAGTCACATTTATTGCCGATTTTGATAAATTTGTAAAAATGTTAAACTAATTTTTGCGTGGTTCTGTCAGTTTTAAAATTGCCAAATCTAATCATATGTATTCTTTATCTTGTTTCAATGGTATGAGAACTAATAATATGAGGATTACATTATGTATATTCTTTTAAAATATGAGGAAATGAATAAATTTACTATTAATTCTTCAACATACTCAGTCATTTTTTTTTTTAATACTAGCACAAGCACAAATAAATTTTGATCCAAAATTGTCAATCACTTACTCATGATCTAATTAACTATTTGCATAAAAAATAAAATATGGACAGAATATATAAATTTTTTTCCTATGGAAATATGCTATTATTAAATAAACAAATGTGGTTTCTAATAAGAACCAAAATTTAACTTAGTCCTTATTTTCTACAACTTTTATGTATTTATTTCCATTTTTCCCATTCAATTCATATAAAACTTATTAATTTAAATATAGCTTTTTTCCCCTGTATAAAAATCTGGAAAAATACAAATATCCACATTTTTCATATAGTTTAAAATTACTTAAATTTTTAATTAATTAAATTTTTTACAAAAGAGAACTTTAAGATGCCACTGTGAAAATCTATATTTTTTGTCTTTTATTTTTATATACATATTCAAAAAAAAAATACTTTTATCATTTCTCATTCAGAATAAAATGAAAGTATTAACATGAATTTCAAGATAATTTACTTAATAGTAAATTTATTCATTTCCTCACATTATAAAAGAATGCATTTTATATATCAATTTGTTACATTTTTTATGATCAGTAAAGGAGCCGATTAGATGTTTCTGTATTCAGAATCTGCATTCTGTTTTGGCTCTATCATTATCACTTTCTAAAATTTCAAGAATGCATAACAAATTTAATCTATCATCATTATGTCTATCAGTAGGAAGACTTGTGAGGAGATCTCTAAAACTGTGTTATTAACTGACAAACACATAACATTAAAAGAATCCAAAATGCTAGCGTACATGGGGCCAATTTGCTCCCTCTTACAAAAAATGAAATACATTGTTTCATTTATATTTGTTGTTTTAATCTTCTTCCCCCACAAAGGAATATCCAGTGACAAATAGGAAATTTTATAAATTCCAAGAATTTCTATACAGAAGAGGAAAGAACCGATGAAAAAGACCCAGTGTATGCGTCAACAGGTTAAACGTATATATATTCTTAGAAAAATGTAAATGTTTCAAAATAAAAAAATTAATTTAAATACAATCTGCTTTTTAGAAGCAATCGCTCTTGCAACGTTGAAGTTCTTTGGAAATATAATTTTATATTCTGAAGAATGAGCAAAAATTATAAAGAGACTAATCAGATGAAGATACTTTTAAGAATCCCATTAGCATCGCATCAATCAGAAAAGCCTAAAATTTCAAAACATTATTCTGCACTTTTTCTACTTGTTCTCTCAAAAGTGTATACATATTTCTTATAATATATAATTTTTTCGCTATGCCTTTCGGAGTATATTAGCCGGTAAACTTTTCCATCCACTAAGTATAGAAAAAGCTTTGAAACATGAATCACAAATAAATATTGTAATTTAGGTTTATGCACTGAAAATAAAAAAGACCTTTTTTTTTTGTAGTTTATAATATTAAACCAAATTGACTCGATACATACAACAAGCAACAAAAGAAATGCTATTGTATTCGCAAAATATTTACCTCCATAGTCTGTAATTATTATACTGTAGGTCTAATGAATATTGGTGTATTCTTTTTATGCGACAACATCTGATACTCTGCCTTAATAAAGACATTATTTATAAATTTAAAATGTGTTTGACCTACAGTAGTTACACAACAATGAGCATGTTTCCATTCAAAGCAGGTACGGTTTACAGCCAGTTAACCGAAGACGGCCTGAACACTAACACCACATTCTTGTCTGTGAATTTTGTTTCTATTTTATAAATGTAAAGTCAACAAAAATTATTCAGAAATAAAAATAAAACTTTCATTAGACAAAAATTTTCAAATCGCAGTATTTTTCCCAAACACAAGACAGATTTATATATCTCTACAGTACTTTTAGTCCCACTGTTTTTGATGCACTATAAAAAACATTTTCTATATTCATTTACAAAAGTTTATGATCTTTGAAAATAATATTTTTAATACCTATGAGTGTTTTTTTTGTTTTAATAGAAGATTTCAATTTTCAACTCATCAATTTGATTTCCAGCTAATCTTGTCCATTTATTGTTGTATTTGATAGTGTGAATTTTCTGCTGTCAATCGAACAGTATCGTGAAGACTGATATTTTGAAGGATACAGAGTATCCTAGTAACATATCCATTAGACAAAAGTGACACTTTTGTTTGATAAATGTTATCTAGCTAATAAAGCTTCAACCACAATATCTTACAATATTTTGTGCTAACAAAAGAAAAATTGTTGATCTTGATGTGTTTTCGAAGCTCTGCCTCATACATGGGTTAATACCAAGGAGTCATTATGTAGTTTTAAATCTCAATTTAACAACAAAACATCTCATATAATAGTTATGGTTCAAATCTAGAAGGTATCTTAAGATTCGGCTTCTTTCTGACAGTTTTGAACTTATATCATGAAATGTGTCTAATAGCTAATAGCATGTCATCGCAAGTATTTCACAATCTTTATGTGACTAATTCAGTCGAATCTACAGAAAATCATATGCTTGGAAACTTTCCTTCAATAAATACTTTAATAGAAATATTGAGGTCGGTTTTCATGAAATGTGAAAAGCAGATATAACGCGTTTTTCACAAAATTTATTCCTGTTTACTTGTTTTATAATTTTTAAAGCTTTATTCTTAAATAAAACATCTCTTTTAACTATCAAAATAGGGAAAATCTCAAGCAATTTTTAAAAATAGTACCAAACGTTTATTCCAAGCTAAAAATGATATTACTTAAGGCCCTATCACACGGCGAAATACCGTCAGCAATTTCGTCGGCAAACGACGACGAAAGTGACGTCACTTGAGGATTTGCCGTCTGGTAAACCTAAAAACCTAGGTTCGCGTTATAATGTATTTATCGCTCTTTATTCGTTTCTCCTACTTAGTGAGTATCACCAGTTTTCTCTTTTCATTTGTGGGATTCTAGTCAAGAAGTTGCTTGAATTTGTAATTAAATCCGGGATAATTTTTTTAAGTGATCCCTTTAGCTTTCAATGAATGCAAAAGCCCATGGTAGCAATAATAGTTGTAATTTTTTTAAAAAATTCAAACTATCTTGGAATTTGTAGATATGTAAATTACGAAGCCAATGCAATGAAATTCCATTGCTTTAATAAATTGCAATTCTATTGACGCATTATTGAATTTATTGGAATTGAATCACTTTTGCTTCAAATTTAATTTTTTGAGTGCTTAATACAATGAATATAATAAGGATTGTAAAATGAGACAAGTTGTACATTTATCGAATTTGAAAATACTTTTCTAGGCATATTTTCCTTTGAATGTCATTTTCATTTCTAATAGTATCAATCTTATTGTCAGTTGTTGTAAATATTTATCGTACCATTCAACTAATTGTAATGTTTTCATCAAAATTAATAACAATGAAATCTGAAAAATAATAAAACTTTTTAATTATTCTTATTAACAGTTTTGTAATTATTTTTGTAGTAATAATGGTAATTGTTTCTAATTTATCAAAATTAGTAACAATAAATTCTGTAAAATAATGAAACTTTTTAATTTTTCTTAGTAACAGTTTTGTAATTATTTTTATAGTAATAATGACAAGAAAAAAAATGCTGCTTTTGTGTTTGTGTTTTATAAATTCCTATAAATTTATCTTATCAACATTAAATTTAAAATAAAAATATATTGAAAAGAAAAATGATTTGTGGTTGTGCATTCAATTAAGCTTAAAAAGTGCATACCATCATCGATAGTGCTGAAATTTTAAAATCATTTTTAAGTACCTTAAAAGTGCTTATTTTTCTAGAAAAGAGCAAATAAAACAAAAGTTGATAAATAAAACAGAAGAGGGGTGCCAATACATTTAAAATAAAATTAAATAACTTTTGAAATCTAATGATTTTTGTCTATATGAAAACTGATATTTGTTGGGCCCATCTCGACAAATTTTAGGTTTTGTGTACATAAAAATAAAAACTACTGTTTCTAGATGTGCAGTGCAAATAATTAAAGTTAGGAATTTGAAATATGGCAAGAAATTGATTCTAGGACATAAAAAATTCACTAAGAACATATTTTTTTGGATTTTAATTAAAAATAAAAACAATATTTAAAAACATTACCACCATATCATTGATTAAGAAGTATTTTTTACTCTTTTAAATTTGATTGAATGTTTTTTCCCTCCTATTTATTTTTAAAAATTAATTTTTGAGAAAGTATATTTAACTCAATTTGTATTTATCCTTCTTTTAATTAATTTTTATTTTCCCAAACAAGTTCAAAATTATAAAACAATTAATTGAATAGGATTCTTCACTTGATAAACATTGGTAAATTCTAAGGCATTACACTATTTAGACTCGCTCATTTCTATAATTGCTTTTTAAAAAAATTTGTTAAATGTTTTGTTTTCATTTTATTTGCAACTACAGAGCTTTTTTTTTTAAAAAAAAAAAAAATCTTTGTGGATTTATTACCAATATTTGTGATAGATAAGAATCATTAAATAATTTTCATTCAATAATAATAATCAAAAAATAATTTTCCAAAATATGTTATTGCATTTTCCTTAGTTTTTTTCAAAGCTAAAGTATTAAAACTTTATTTATCTTCACATAGATATTAAAAAACAGGTTTGTCGTAAAATTTCAAATTGCCAAGCATTTAAATAAAATAATAACCTCCACATTACATCAGGAATGAGAAGCAATAAAACACTTGTTTTTTAGTCTGACCATTTCCAAATGTGTGGCCATTCTATGCATCTTTCTCAATGCAAATGTAGAATCAGAAATATCATTCTAAATTAACTGTTAATTGGTTAAATTTAAAAGAAAAAATATGGAAAAAGAAGCCTGCATTTTATTGTCTATCATACAAAAGGTGATTTCGTTTTTTGCTAATGATAAAAGTATGATCATTTTTATATTTTTGTCAAAACTAAATATGTTTTATATTTCTGCAACATTGTAGGAACATCTAAGTATTAAAATTTAAAATCACTATTATATTTTTAACTCTAACATTGGAGTTAAATTTTTTTAATTATATAGAAGCTGTTAACAAACTATTTAAGGAATTGCTATAATCAAAAGATTATATTATTATTTGAATAAATAAAGACTGAATATGGTCAAATATATTTCACATAAGGAAAACAATTCACATCAGAATTAATATTTTTTTTTTATTTACTTAAAAATATCCTGTTGAATATCTGAAAATTCCATCACAATCCTTCTAGATAAGTATTCCACATACGGTAGTGTGTTTTTTTAAAGTGGGGGCAATAAGTTATTCCACAGAATGGGGAAAAGATACCGTAGTTTTACTTCGCCTTTTTCATTCTGTCGAAACTATTTTTAGTATTTAGCAATATGTAACATTAAATGCATGCTTTTTCAATATTATTGTAGCGCCCACCGATGCCTTTCTTGGCACACTACGTCACAGAAAAGTTTCACATGATTGGTTGAATTTCGTTTGCAAACGATATTTCCGTCACTATCGTGGACATTTTCAAGCCGGTTAAAAAAAGTTGACAATGGCGGAAAACTTGCTTAACCGGTTGCCAGCGGGCACAAATTGACAACTATCGACGAAAGTGCTGACGGTATTTCGCCGTGTGATAGGGCCTTTACAGTTGCAATAACTTAAATGCATAAGATTGGAGCAGGTACATTTGTTGCAAGGATTCGATTTTATATGGACTGTCACCATTGGAACTTGAGAAGACCAGATTATTGATGTATCTTACAAAAAAAATCAGATAATCTGTTATTGGCTAAGGATTCTTATCTGATAATATTTATAGTCTGGTATAATATATGTAAAGTGCTTGATTAAATCGCTCTAAATGTTCTATATGGCATTAAATTACCAAATTAAGTATGCAGTTATTGTTTAAGTAAGAAGTGCTCTCCAAGAAAGATCAATTAAACGTCAATCAAATTTTTATTCATTGGAATTTTTGCCCTATTTCTTTAAAGTTTTAGTGTACATAATCACAAAAAAATGTACGGCACGTTAAAATGAAAAAATGTTCAATGACATTAATTTTTATAGTGCACTTTTTTCCTTTAATTAAAAAA
>JAOUZG010028580.1:760331-817738 GCA_026289955.1 Argiope argentata
CCATGTTAAAAGGTGGGGAATGTCATTCTTATTAGTGATGGCTGTCACGCTGCCAGAACGCGCTTTGCTTGTGAAGTTGTTTTACGAGAATAAAGGAAATGCTCCAGCAGACTTCGAGAGTTTCGCCGACTTAAGGATTTGCGTAAGGGACCATTGCTTCCACAAGCTCTCAGGAGAATGATCGCTCGATTCGAGGAAACTGGACATCTTGGAGTTCAGCCTGGTCGAGGACGCAAACCGGTTCGTTCAGATGTCGTTGAAGATGTTGCCACCGGTATTGTTGAACAGTCAATGAATAATGTTTTAGGCTGCAGTAGTGCACGTGCAGTGTCACGACACTTGGGTGTTCCCTATAGCACAGTGTGGAACGTACTCAGAAAAATGGTGCATTGTTTCCCGTACAAAATCCGCCCTAATCAACAATTGCTGGCCACAGACAGGGAGATGCGACTGACCTTTGCATTGACATTTCTTGCTAGAGTTGGAGTGGATGCATCGTGGCCGTGGCAGATTCTGTGGAGCGATGAGGCCCATTTCCACCTCAGTGGAACAGTGAACACCCATAACTGTCGCATATGGGACACGACAAACCCCCGTACCTTCCAAGAGATTCCACTCCACTCACCGAAAGTTACAGTCTGGTGTGGATTCACAGCCACATTCATCCTTGGACCGTTCTTTTTCGAAGAGGTTACTTCCAATGGCCTTGAGACATGTACCGTGACGGCCAACAGGTACAAAAGGATGCTCGAAACATTTGTTGTACCCCATTTGCAGCAGCGCCAATGCCTTGACACCATTACTTTTATGCAAGATGGAGCACCTCCACACATTGGACTCCCTGTGCAACAGTTTCTTCGCCAACATTTCACCACTGACAGAATAATCAGTCGCGCGTTTCCGACAACTTGGCCATCTCGTTCACCGGATCTTAATCCGTGTGATTTTTGGCTTTGGGGACACTTAAAAAACCTTGTTTATCGAGAACGTCTGATAACCTTGGCAGATTTGAAAGAGAGTATCAGTCTGCATGTGAGAAGCATCTCAGATGACCAGTTACGATCCGCAGTTGAACAAGCTGTCCACAGACTTCACATTTTACATCTTCAGGAAGGGAACCATATTGAGCAGCATTCCCTGCATCGATAACGTCCTTGTTTCATGTATGCTTGGTACTTTCAAATAAAATGTGTTTAAAACGTGTTTTTGTGTCTTTTCAGCATACGTCCAGTGGTACAGCGCCACCTATCGGTGATTTCTGGAACTAAATTTTTTTTTCGTGAAATCCGTTTCCCCATTTTTTGAATAGTATGTCCACAAATTTTCAAGCCTTTACACTGAGTAGTTCGATATCCAGGGAGGTCAGAGTAGGGGTGTTTTATTTCTGGCCACCCGGTATATATATATATATATATGACGAGTTAATAATTTTGGATTTAAGGTATAAATTATAAAAAAGATTAAAATGAAATCTTCTATGCATATTTCAATGTAGCATATCAGACCATAATTTCTTGAACGGCCAAGCACCACGTGCTCGTGCAAGTTAAATTATATTTTTATTCATTTTAATTGTTTCAATAAATTAGTACGTTTAGTATAACAAACAATCCAAAAAACTTTGCCTCGCATTTATTGTTACAACAAAATATCAGATTTCTTATTTTTTTCATTTCATTTCATCACGTGCTCAAAATGACATTTTTCTAGGTTTTATTTGCTGTAGTCATTAACTTATTTTTTTAAAATCAAAGTTTAGTAAAGGCAAAGGCAACGCGTTATTAAAAGCTGTTTTTTTTAGACTCTCGTTCAGATAATAAAATTTTTATTTTTCGCCTACGTATAGATATTTTTTTCTCTTACGGATATTTGTTGACGCCGGAAACCTCATCCCAAATACAAAATCATGTTCAGACATGATAAAAAATAATAAGAAAAAGAGTCTTAAATTAAAATTTAAAATCTGCTATCTCAAATTTTATGTTATCATTTGAGAACTTTTTTATTTTTAAGGCATTGTTTGTTTTGATTAATTTTCTTAATTGTCTTAATTAATTAACCAATTTAAATATAGGTTTGAAAAAATCATTCGACTATCAGAATACGCATATTTCGATATATCGAGAATCGGGTACATGGACATTCGTAACAAGTTTTATGTTGGTGATAAATCGTGAAATGTGACAACCACATATACCACTTTCTGATAAACCTAAAAGCCGAAAATAGATGCCCCAAAAGCGATATATTGCCAATATTCTTCATCTTGTTGCTTCAAAATCTTCAAAACAATACAACATCATGTTCTTGCATGATAAAATTATTTTTACAACCAGAACAAAATTAACAGTGTTTCCATTGACTTCAACTTGAAATACAAATTACATTTCTATTTTTAAATGAATTTTTTTGAGTGTTAATTGCCGAATGTGAAACCTTCTACATTATTTTCTAACTCTAAAAGCGAAAAATTGATGCCCCAAAAGCGCATCTACATTTAGAGGTTCCAAAAACCTCAAATCAATTCAACGTCGTGTTCTCACATGATAAAATAATTTTTAATGGCTCCAAAATTATTTTCGTTCCATTATACTTTCAAAAATCATGATGAAAAAACATCCAATATTTAACTATTTAAAACCTCAAAAAAAAATTGCTCTTGAATTTGCATTTCCACCTTCTGAAGTATTTAAGGGTCAAGTATAAATGTTAGTTCTGAGCCAAACGGTGTGGTCTGTTGAACGCTACATATACATGTGTGTTGTTGCTGTTGTGACTAATGGCACTTGCCTTGGACAAGCCCCTGCTGATACGATCAGCAGCTGATTTAAGCCTAAGAAATGCGTCTCTTTGTTTTATAAGTAGCACCATCTAGGGGCAAGAGTACGACTTAGCTACTCACACATCACAATCCTTTTTAGGAGGCGGACTTCATTCATTCATCTTAGATCGCAATTTAGACTTGGAACAGAGAACGATCACCTCTGACCCAGTACCCCCAGTGGTATTATTCTCAACATGGAGGTTTTTGCGACCACGAACCGATTTAACGAGCGCCAGTCACCATACACTCGGGACATATACACGTGCAGGCACATTTATCTTTCTTATTAATACAGATAGGGAAGTAAGTTTCTAATAATAGAGGATAATTTCTTTCCTGCTTTATATTTTTATGATACTTAAATTACGATAATTTATTTTTATTAATCTTCGACCACTGGACGAGGCGGAACAAATTCTGAAAACCCAAAATCCATAACTTTCGTATCTTCAAATAATTGATCAATATTCCCCCTGGAGCAATTCTTGCAAATTTCTCCTGCTATTGCAATAGATTCATAGCTTTCGTCTGAATCGGAACTACTACTTTCCTCCTCCTCTTTCTTTTTGCGCTTTTTCTTTTTCGAATCTTTGTTGTTATTATTATTGTTTTCTACTTTCTTATTGGAGCATGATTTCTTTTTGCTTGCTTTGCTACTTGTTGATCTTTTATTTTTTGTACTCTTTCTCGGATGGTCTCTTTTCTTATTTCTCTTACTTTGGCGACGAGATACCGATGGCTCAAGAGTTTTGCCATTTTCTTGCCTCTCATTGGTTGTAAAGTTTGCCATTGTCCATTCAACAGTTCGGTTCACTATAAAAGAGAAAGGAAGGAAAAAATTTCGATATTATGTAAAGAAATGGTGGCACAGTTTTTGTTTATAAGGTTTTAAATATAAAAGTGAATAAATACAACTGCATAATATATAATAAAATTTGAATCCATTTCTCGATCTGGAGAAGCAAAGTGGAATATTTAAAACAAAAATCTGAAAAATCTAAAATTTATCTGATTAAAGAAAAATGTCTTTTAATATTAGCCAAATAATTGGTATGTCAATCGGAGTCTTATATGTTCGTACGTACCTTCATTAGAAAAAAGATTTCTTTTTTTTAAAAAAAATGTAGATATTTATTTGTATTTTTATGAATTAATGGATTAATATTAAATCAGGTAAGGTAAGGTGTTTGTTTTATATTATGTTTAATTTAAATAGTATCATTTTTAATACTACTGCCTGTTAAGACTTAAAGAGTAGGATTTGTCTCTTCTCCATTTTTTTGCATGCTTTGTTATCCACGTAGCACAGCCTGTTGCCCAATATTGTATAACATTGTGAGATATTATATGATATTAAACAATATCCCACAATATAAAACAATATTGCAAATATTGATCAATGTCATACAATATTTGTATGCTACTTGGGCATTAAAAGTTATCTGCCTCTCAATGCCTAAAATTGTGGACTTTAGACAAGGCCCTGAAAGCCACATTGGCTCTTTATTTCCTTTCAGTGTCAAACATGATGAATATAGAATAAGAAAATTAACCCTTTGCACTCGATGGCTCTTCTTCGGCACCATTCAGGACGGTGCATCATTTTGAAGTTTTATTTATTTATTTTTCAATTTTGATTATTGAAAATGCCTACATAATGTTAAAAAGACGGAGAAATTCAATTTTAAGCGCGCGCGCGCACACACACACACAAATTTGGAGCAATAAACAAGCCTTTTTATTTTGAATAATTATGCATCGAATTACTTTTCCGATACGGCCGGGCGCCGTATCGGCGCCGCTCGAGTGCAAAGGGTTAATACTTATACATTAATCATGTGTTCTTGGTGAATAATAGTAATAAAAACCCTATTAGCGAGAGATTTTTAAGAATGCATGTTCGATTCTCTTTACTTTATAACAAAGCAGAATACGAAACGTGCCTATTGTTAAAGCGTGCCAAGAAGATCGAAGTAAATTCAGTACTTACATAGTAAGGCTTTGATCTTTATCGCCAAATGCGAAGGCATCGCCAATGAGTTGCTAAACCACCAATAATTGCAATCAACCGCCATCATTATAAAAACTGGCAAACCTTAACTGTCGTTCTCCATTTTGTTAGTTTTGCAGAAGATCATTAACCGCTCTTTCTGTTCTCAATTTTTGATTCGTTAAAATGATTAAAATTTGGAATTTGCCTGCCAACGAAAAAAATGCAGTGACGCATTGCCAAAATTATGAAATTTTTCACTAAAAATAAGTGTTTGAGTGGACATGAGATGAGCTTATAAGTGAAAACGGACAGACAATGGAGATGTAATGCTCTGGCACATCCCTGTCTAATACGTAAATACCAAAATTTGTGTTTCTTCTTCTCCATGTGCCAACATTTCATCAATGAGCGAAATTTGAATTATTTACTTTCATTGCAGATTTCTTTTCTTTATTGTCCAAATAATGCATCTACCAAATTTCGACAAATTTCAACGCCTTCAAATTCTTCAATCATAATGGTTTCTACTTAAGTCTAAGTAATGCCCTTTTGATCCTCCTATACATTGCTAAATTAAAACCACCAAGAAAAAGCACTTAATGATCTTCTGCGAAACCAACAAAATGGCGGGAAACAGTTAAGGTTTGCCCAATTTTTAAAATAATGACGGTTGTGTGTCATTATTGGTGGTTTAGCAACTCATTGACAATGTCTTCAAATTTGGCGATGAAGATCGACGGCTTCATATTTAAGTACCCAAATTTTTAATTCAATACAATTTGATCATATCATTTGTTTAATGTGTACCCTGTTTTTGTCAGAATTCTCAAAATGTGTCCAATGGCAACAGCTAGAAATGTTTCTCGAGGAATAGTAGCAACATGGCGCATTATATTTGCTTTAATTTAGAGAGTTCGTATATTTTCTCTATATAAAATATCTTCAGAAATCCCTTTAATCAGAAGCATTCAAGTCTGGAGAAAAAGGTGGTCAGTTAGTCAGAATATTTTTGAAACAACCCGGCCATTCCAAATTGGGCACAAACAACTGCATTATTTCTTGGGCGAAATAGTATATCTTATAAAAGGACAATAGTTCTTAAACATTTACGATCTTGTGAGGTAGGAAGGACTTAGTGTAGAAATTTGCCTAAAAGAACTCTCGTAACGGAATACTTATTAGATATTTGAGGAGTGACCTTTTCAAAGAATGATGGCCCAAGAATAAAATTAGCAGTTATCTGACTACAGAATGTTCCAAAGCCATTCAAATGGCTATCATCAGTGGTTTGCTCTGACCTGAAACCGGTGAGCAAGATCAATGCGCCGTTCCAGATTCTGTGGGCACAGCATTTGCATCACGTCAATCTTGGACGCATACAACTTTGCCTCTAGAGATGTAACAAACTTGCTGAGGCACGTGTCGAATAAACTAGAAACTCTTTAAACCACAGCAATAGTGACTTCATCCACAATTTCATTTGAAAGTGAGCAGAAAATTCGTCTTCTTCCTGACAGAACATCCTAATATTTCCAAAATTAGCAATTTTCTATCCATTCTTTGACATATGCTCTTTTCTAAAGCTTTTCAAGTGTCCTCAGGTAGCACATCCTGTAGTATAATGTACAATATTGTGAGATATTATATGATATTAAATAATATCCCACAATATTAAACAATATTGCGAATATTGACCAATATTTGTGTGCTACTAAGGTCGATGCAACCAAACCATTATTGCAGTTCTGATCAGGCAACATTGGCAGAGCTCGATCTTTCATTTCCAAAGGTATGGTAAAGAATTATTTCAAGGCATATATCAGGGCATAGTAATCTTTCTGGCTATCCTCGATGATATTTAAATTATATTTTTTGTTAGTTTAATTATTGTACTTTTATTTCAGGCTCATATAAAGCCTAAATCAAGTTTTGATGAAATATGTCAACTAGACCGTCTACACAGGTCTGAGAAGGGTCCATTTTAATTATAACCATATTGCATCTGCTTTATTTCATCGGAAGAAATGCTGTTTGAAACCTGTGTTAACGTGTTCCTTTATATCGTCAAGGCAATATCGACAGTATATATCCCATAAATTAAAGATCAAGATGTTTGAAAAAGTAATAAATATTATGAAAAGGATTGTAGAACAATATGAAATATTAGCTTTGGCGCAGCATGGCTTTTGGACCATTAAATCCCAAAAAATAGCAACAATGAAATATTCATCAAAAAATTTTACTACCTTTAAGAATGAGGTTTTTGTTCTTTGTAATGAACAGATTTATTTAAATGAAATTATGTTATAGAAAATAATTGTCAAAATACACATTTTGATATATAAATATATTTCGAAAACATTTTTAAACACAATGTTCGACATTTATTAATACATTATAAATAGTTTTTATAGCAGTGTGAAAACCTATGATTTGTAATGAAATTATTCTATGAATAAAATAATTAAACATATACATATTTGAAATATATTTACTTTTGATCTTCTTTAAATTTCTTTTTCCTTCGTTGTGCTCCATTTTTGTATTGTTGCTATTTTATTTCAGATTTTGTCTTTTTTGAAGTAATTGTTTAATACAAATGAAATTTTTGTACCATTTTCATGTATTAGTAAAACAAGAATTTTTATAAAAACTTTCAAAGCATGATTGAATTGAATTGTTTTCCTCAAGTATCAGTGCTGCCATCCGTGCATAATATGCGAAGTCTTATAAATAGTTTTTAGTCTCACATAACTTCTTTTTGTTTTATTTTCAGCATTTAATATTTAGAAAAAAAGTTCGTTAAACTATTTCAAACATTTTTTTTTCATGATAAACATATTATATGAAACCACGCTTCTTTTTTCTCTCTTCAAGTTTAAGTTGTCATGTGATATGATATTGCTTTGTGATATGCACTCAAGAAATCTCACTGATTCTTACAGCTCCTAGTTACAGCTTTCTTAACACGCTTCAATTCACTTGACTCTATAGCAAATACACGTGATGTTGCCACTCCGAATAAGTTTTGTATTTCCTGTTTTTTTCCCCATCTAATTATAACTTGAAATCTGGCAAACCATTTTTTTTTTGAAAAATAATATATACATATATATTTTTTGCTTTAAGTAAGATTTATTCGTTACGTTATTTCATCTCTTTGATGTAAGGATCATTTGTTTAATTTAAATCTGTTTCCACTGAAAATACGTTCATCAGTTTCTATCATTATCAGTAAATAAGATCATCAGAAATTCTCTGTCCTGTGTTGTTGAAAAATAAATTAATTCGAAAACAAAGTAGAGTTAGGAGAAGAGCCCGACTAAGCCTATTTGGGACCTGGAGCAAAAACTTCTTTGGAGCCCCTTCTGCTTTAATACTTTAGTAATGAAGAATATTCATTAAAGAAAAAAACGTAAAATAAAATTTCTATTTAATTTTCAACTGCCCCGTATGCCCCTGTCTTAGTCATACTGTTACGTTTTTAGCGTAGCGGGTTCGGATTGAATGGACTTTATTTGAGGACAGCACAAACAAATTTATTTACAGCTATTTACAGGTATATACAGGATGACTTGAAAAAGTAAAACTTTAGAAAACACAATCCAGCAATAATCAGTCACTTACAGCGTAAATGCAAGTTTTACGCACAATAAACACAGTTTGCAAAACAGCTATAGTATAGCACAGCAACAGTAAATCAAAGCGAGCTCAATAACACAACGTTAACAGCAAACGCAAACACAGCTCACTAATAACAAACGAAAATCTGCTAGTCCAGCAAAAAGCTTCTCTTCCTTGAGAGATCAACTCTCAACGAACTCACTCACTCAGGTAGTTGATTTCTTGGGGCACCTAGCCCCGGGAGGAGCTTATCCCCGGTCATGGCTGTAGTGCTTCCTCGTTGCGATCATTTATTGCCGTGGTCATCTTCGAAGTGGACTGGAAAACTCTCAACGAATTCACTCACTTAAGTGTTCGTTCTAGGGGCACCTAGCTCCGCCAGGAGTTTATCCCCTGTCCTTTTTGGTAGAGAAGTGGCCTGGCGTTCTGGAATACGTTGCCCTCTTCGATGAGCCTTGAGGATGTTCAGTGTCTGGTAGCTGAAGATGGACTGGGCTGAGTTACGGCGGCAAGAAGTTCGGTGATGAGGGGGTAGTGGTAACCAATCAGAAGTTGTCGGCGGTGTAGGAGTAGGTGGGCAGGTGGTGACGTCACAGTAGCTGCTGATGGAGAGTCCGGGTGATGATGATGATGCAAAAGTGTATTTCCGAGAGGCTGGGTGGGTGAGGTGGTGATTGTCAGGATGATCGAATTCACTCACTCCGGCTATTCGTCCTTATATAGCCGAAGAAGTGCGTGCACCGAATCTCGTGAAAATTCTCAAAACAACGCGCACAATCCAGCGGCTACTAGACTATTCCTTTCGCCAAATCAATCAAGCTGGCGTGAGGCTCCTCGCCAAACGTCGCCAATTTTGGTGCATTTTTGGGCCACTCGCACGCTTGTAACAATACTCTGGTTAGGAGACACAACACATTGCTTTATGAGCACACATAACAATGGTTTATCTTCTTTTGCTTTATTTTTTCATTAACAAACATATTGTTACAAGCGAGCGGAACGCACGCCAAAGGTGAAAACGTTGGCGGCGCTACACAGGATGCTCTGCGCCAGCCGGGTTGACTTGGCGGGAAGAATGTTCTGGTAACGCCGAGTGAATTCTGGTTGAACCGCGTTTTCTCCCGGCGCTTTCTCCTGGGTATATAAGAGACGGGCTGCCGCTTTTCGGAGTCAATCTCAAAGAGAAGCGTTTCGCTTTACTCACGGAGTTACACTTGTGAGCGGTGTTTGCGTTTGCTGTCAACGCTGTGTTATTGAGCTCGCTGTGCTTTACTGTTGCTGTGCTATATACTATAGCTGTTTTGCAAACTGTGTGTATTGCGCGTAAGACTTGCATTTACGCTGTAAGTGACTGATTATTGCTGAATTGTGTTTTCTGAAGTTTTACCTTTTCAAGTCATCCTGTATATACCTGTAAATAAATTTGTTTGTGCTGTCCTCAAATAAAGTCCATTCAATCCGAACCCGCTAAACTAAAAACGTAACAATATAAAAACTTTATTTTGCTACTATTGTAAATAAATTTACGCCGATCCATGTCATATGTTGCGAAAGAAATCCCAACTTTCATTTTTTTCAGACTATTAATACGAACGATTTCCTGTTATTTTTTTCAAAATGTAATTTATGAGCTACCATCTGTTCTTTCCAGTCCGGTGGCGCCATGCTTTGATTTTTTTTTCTTGCTGAATTAGAATTAGAATACCGTGTGGTGTTTTTTGCAGATGAGTTCAACAAATTAAATAATGCTAAAATTTACAAGATGATTGGAATCTTTATATCGGTTCATTTAGTGTCCGAATCTTCAATGACTGCTTTTTCAGGCAAGCTCGGTCCCGGGACTGTTTGGCACGAAAACTAGATGGGTAAACTAAAAGGTATGTGGATTTTCCTTTTGTTTATCCTTTTGAAAACGTCGAACATAATCCACAATATCATAAATCATCGATGCTGTCGAACAGATTTATGTAGTGAGAACCTTCATGCAAATGGCTTTTTGTTAACATTTAAAATGAAATTTTAATGATATAAAAATATGAAAAATAAACACCTGTACCGTTGAAGGTCGCAATATGAACCTGCGACTCTAGGGCCAGTATCGCGTAACATGACCATAATACAAAAGTCGACTTCGGTATCGTAGATGTTATCTGGCTTATGATGATAGCACCACACACCCTTTTGATTCGATTCCATCACGTGTTCTGTGACATCACGCGTATTGATGTCGAGGGTTTGAATTTATTCCACAAATGAATATTCATGAATATTTTCGTTTTTGTTGCTCATCTTTGACTTTCCAAGAGTTTTATAAAATACTAACCACTTTTGGTATCCAGTTTGTTGTTGCTTTTTTGAGTTATTAAATATTAATCTGGACTGTATGAGGGAGTCTAACCAATTCTTCCAAAATTCTTCACATAGCGGGGTTTTAGCGGCATAGTGTCTGAATTTTTTTTTTTAAATATTTATGGGTTCAGTTCCTAGACTAAGATTAAGATAATGCAAACGAAAAAATAAAAGAATTTATTAAGAGTTAAAGATAAAAATTTACAAGGGGAAGTGTTTACAGGGAAATATTAAATGGATTAAACATGGAGACATTAAACAAACAGAAAGTTAGATTATTCCCTCTAGGAAGACATTAAAAGTGTTAAAAAAACCATTATGTGACTGAAAACCTATTACCGCGTAGCTTTGCGAATGAAAAACGCTGACGCCTGAAAACGTCTTTATCTCACGGTAGTTAATAGACCTCTGCCCGAATATTAATTTTGTCTGTACTACGAAAGCTCGATAGATGGCGTTGTTCTGGAATGGTGTATTAATTAAAATTATCGTCATCTGGGAAAAGATTTAACCTTTTGCAATTCTCGCTTTGAATTACGTCTACAATCGGATATTGATAAAAGAAAAAATGAAAGCTAAAATGATGGTTAAACAAAATAGCTCTGTGAAATATCCCACATGTATATTTAAAAAAATTTCAGCCTGTTAATTAATAAAACTGAAAAGGTATGCATTTAATTGAATCAGATAGAACAAATTATAATGCATACAAATTAAAAAAATAGATTAATTAATGGAAGTGAAAATGTTATTTTGGAATTAATTTCTAACGAAATTATATTTTAATCTTAATTTTAACATGGCAAAAACATGTGACTCAATGTTTTGTCGCTCGAGTTACAAAGCGTTTTAAACATTTAAAATGTAGAAGAAAGTTTGAAACGCATTACTGCCGACGTTCAGGTTTCACTTGAAAGCAATATATGTATTAGGGACGGCGAAGAGGTTAAAAACAAAACCCAAGAGACAATAATGTAAAAATTTTAAAATATATCATGCTTCCTGCAATTTTCTTTTGTTTTTATTAAATATTTTTGATTTGTATTTATTTATTTATTTTACGGAATTTACTCATAATAGATGCTCTCACATAGGAAATTTTTACCATGCTTATAAACATAATAAATATTGATAATATAACATAATTATCAATTAAATTTACTAAGAGTTATCAAAGAATTGCAAACAGCATATTGACAAGAAAATATTTATTGAATAAATTTGAATACAAGATGCAATTTAATGCCCTTTATAAACAGGTAAACATGTCAAAAAAAGCTCATCATGGTCACTATCCACTTTAAGCAATACCAATCTTAATTTCACATAAAAAATAATGTGAATAAACAGATGTAGAGTAAAAAGAAATTATAATATGAAGTTAGAGATACCTTCCATGTCTTTTGGAAAAATATCCTTTAAAGAAAAGTGCTCTCTATCTAGACTAAGAAATCTCTATCTAGAATAGAATTACTAAACTTGGGGTGAAACCACTTTATAAGGTTTACATTTTTCACTTAAGGAAGTTTCAACTTTGTATAATATGAATACAACACAAATTAAGTTACTTTAATTGCTACAGAATCAATCCTATCCATCTCAATAAAATAAACTCAATTCTTAATAATCTTCGACCTTAGAGTTATGACATAGAAAAGAATTTAGAGACTAAAAGAAAGAAAAGAAAACCATAGAAAGATGATGCAGAGACAGAGAACTATTAGATTTCTTTTACCAAAGCTTCAATTCGTTGAAGTATGTATCTCTTATCTTGGCCTAAAACTGTAAGTTCTGTTTTTAAATTCTCTTCCATATTTTCTAGGAAATCAAGATATTTTCGATAGTAGAAAATGGTTACACTAAAAAAGAAGAGTTCATAGATTTTATTTTTAATATGTATACTTAAAAAATTTTGAAAAAAAAAATGTATAAGTTATTTATACAGCTACTATATAAGATATGAATGCAATATTTTGAGATGACGATACAATAGTATTAAAATAATTTTTCTAATTGAAAAATATTATGTTATCCATACTTGTCTATATCAAAAAAGAATGAATATAACAACTGAATATTCAATTGAAATTTTAAGATATATTATTTAAGAATTATAAAACATTCTTATCATAACAAATAATAAATAATTTATAGATAAACCTTGTTCTAATTCTAAGATATTTATTAAAAATTAGTACACATTAATATAGACAACTTAAAAATATTTAGTTGAAAGAATGTTAAGAATTTGATGTCATCCAAAATCAAATTTTAATGATATTTAGTGATAAACAAAACAGTATTTAGAATTTCTGTATTACTGAGCGCTATTTGACTTAATTTCTTTGGAGAAAAGGAAAACATAATTCCTAAAACTCTGCATGGAATAAACTTTTGCTAAAAATATATGTGTTCCAAAATTGTATACTCTGACAGAATCTTCTTTAATTATTCTTCCTTAAGTTATCTTAATCTTATCTGATATCTAAAATAATTTTAAATACACAATTAGGATTTATTGCAGAATTAGTTTTAGATTCATAGCATTTTCAGTTTTTTTAGCAGCTACTATTCAATCTAAAGATTAGAGTAATTGGATTTGTTTCAAATATATAATTTTAAATGTAAATACAACTGTTCTATTTAAGCCTGTCTTTCTAAAGACAATAATTAAACAACATTTATTACACACTCTTTAAAATGTATATTTTCGTGAATAAAAAATATTATTAGATATCTTTACTGTCTTTATTAGTCTGTTCAAGAAGTATTGCTGAAAGAATTGCAATAGAAAATTTCAAATAATTCAACATTTTATCAGCTGACATTGAAATTGATAAAATTTGTATCAAGATTTATCTTGGAAACCATTAAAAAATTTAATTGACAGCTGTTAAATAAATAAGTAGAAAGAGTAGATTACATTAATTTTAGATGATAATTTAGAGTAGATAGAATGATCGATAATAAATATTGTTACAAGCGAACGAACGTCGCTGGAAACGCGGAGGGGAGAGCGATTGGCGACGGCGTCAAAGAGCTTGGCGCCAAATGGGTTGGTTTGACGAAAGGAATAGTCTGGCAGCCGCTGGATTTCTCTCGGTGATTACCGAAGCCTCGCGGCTCTTTCGCCCGGCTATATAAGGGACGGGCTACCGCATTCGGCAGTTTTTCTCTCTCGGAAGAGAAGCGTTTCGCTGGACTAGCGGATTTTCGCTTGTTATTAGTGAGCTGTGTTTGCGTTTGCTGTTAACATTGTGTTATTGAGCTCGCTATGATTTACTGTTTGCTGTATTATACGATAGCTGTTTTGCAGACTGTGTTTATTGTGCTTAAGGCTTGCATTCACGCTGTAAGTGACTGATTACTGGTGGATTGTGTTTATCTGAAGTGTTACTTTATCAAGTCATCCTGTAGATAGCTGTAAATAAATTTGTTTGTGCTGTCCCCAAATAAAGTCCATTCATTCCGAACCCGCTACGCTAAAAACTTAACAATATATTTTCAAATACATTACAGAGCTTACAGAGAGGAATTACAGAGCTTAATAAAACTTAACAAAATAATTACTTTAAAATTTACTTTTAAAATCAATAAGTCACTAAAATATAATAAGTTTTCAGTTTTACTTCAACTTACCACAAAATAATGGAACAAGGTACAAAAAACCATCCACTCAAAAGGATTTTGAAAAAGTACACAATGTCGAATGGCAGAAAATGAAAGGCTTCTCTAAGAGCATTCAACATTGAATTATAATGACTAAAAGGTGTGCATCCAAGTGAAGGACGAATGCTATCAAATTTTTTAGATAGTATAAAGAAATTTAAAATTTATATTAAATAAAAAAATAATCTAAAAATATTAAAAAATACTCTATTATCATAACATTATAAATAAAAATTATAACTTTGTGAATACTGGCTAGTTAGGTACTATGATTTACAACCTTTTTCAATGGTATAAAAAAATATTTTGGCCATTTTAACTATAAAAAAATGAACATAATAAAGAAAATAGACAAATGAAGTAATAATTAATGATAAGCAAACAAAATAATTTGTGAAATATAGTTAAATAATTTTTAATATCCTTTTTCTAATGAAAATAATTTTTTAAATATATTTATTTATTAACTTTTCAGAATTAAATAGAAGTATATATTTTCCCCATTTCATTTAGAGTTGATATCTAGCTTTGAAATAAAATAATTAAAAAGGAAATTGTTTCAACAAATAGATGGTAATTTGTTCAAACAAAAGCATTGTTGATTTCTTCTGACATTTTACAAAAATAAATATCTTTATAGAATGTTGTAATTCTGGGTTTTAATTATTTTATTTAGGAATATTTGAACAAGTACATAAATTATATTAATTTTTTTAAAGTAATCAACCTAAAAAATAATTCAAATATTACTGTATAAATTTTTTTTTCATACGAAATTAAATATTTTATTTGAGTTATTATAAATAACTAGTGAAGTCTTAAAATACTTCATGATGAAAATGAATATTTGAAAACTTGTTCAAGGATTAATAAAGCAGCTGTGCTTTGTAAGACTTGAGCAATACTAAAATTATGTTATGCTGGGATTTAATTTTAATATTTTTCTAATTTTTTAAAATGTTTGAATACAGAACATACTCACTGAGTAAGTGTATAAAAATGTACCACTAGTACAGCAAAAAAGGACAGCATCAGAATATTAATGAAGGTAGAATTAAATCGAGAAGCTTTATAAAGAACTTTTGATGGTTGACTACATTTTAAAACTTTTGTCTGTGAAAGAGAAAGTCTGTGTCAAGAGAAATAATTTATGTAAACATAAGAAATTAAATAAACAAAGGTATAGAAATAAAAAAAATTATACCATATTATTAGAACAGATAGATTTGGAAATTCATAGTACTTTAAGAAAGAAGTATAACAATTGTCTTGAAGTACTTAAACAACAAAAATACATTTTACTGATTGCTATATATGAATATATATAGTGGTCAGTAAAATCCATAAGTCTTTGTTATAAGAAGGGAAAAAGATTCTCAAATTCTTCCTTTCCTGAGAGCGGTTTTCAAAAATTTGTTAATACTTTTGTTTAATTTCTTCATTGCTTACATTGTGCTTTGCCATTGCTGCACATGGAAAAACTACTCAATAATACCAGATAACGCATTTTTTTTTGTACAAATTCTTTTTCAATTTATTGAAAATTCATAATTTTAATCATAAATATCTCAATCAATTTTTACAGATGCTCTATGAAACTTTCTTTTGTATTATGGTGCAATTTACATTTTTAATTGTACTTTAAGGCTGATCTTAATTTTATTATTTTGATTCTTATATACAGACTTATCAGTATTAGGAACAGACATTTGTTGATAATGCTATCATCATAGAGTTTCAATTATTTAAAGTTTTTTTAATGCAGAGGTTTAGCCTACATATAATAAACATCTAACAATTTCAAATCTCCCCTTTCTATTCAGTTATGCTTGTTTTAAATTCAAATCAGAGCATATGCAAAAAATTTCAAATAAATATATTTTTATATGTGTAAAATTTTAAATACAAATGTAGTTAAACCAATCTTGCAAATGAGGAAGAACAATTAGCCACATGGAATAAAATTAAACAGAACATTACACAAAATCTAATATACTACATAATATTGGAAAACTGGAATGAAAATAAATCCAAAAATCTTATACTATAATACGAGGAATGGTTGTCAAGTCGAAAATCGCCCCAGAATTAATAAACTCGGTAAACTTGGGGGTCTGGGGTTTTTGGCCACGAGGAATCGATTGGCGCCGGTTTTGAAGCGCTACGGTTGAGCAGTTCGGAGTTACAGATAGGATATTTTCAAACTTTATTAGTTCGCCATAATGGCAAGTGGTAACGTGCTGCCATCTATAGCCAATATGCCATCTATATCAATACTCATACATATATATTTTTCATTTCATGCAGACGCGTGATGAAAATTGCATTTTTATGTGTTTAATGCACAATAATAATTTATTTTTTTAAATTTGAGTTTTTGTCAATCTGATGGCAACATATTAATAAGATAATTTTTTCCCTTTTATTCGTAACACATGCCTGGAGCATAAGTTTTAATTTTATCTTATACTATAATACGAGGAATGGTTGCCAAGTCGAAAATCGCCCCACATTTCCGTCATTTCAACATTCATCAGAAAAAAATAAGGATAACTTTGATATTTTTACTAAATTTTCTTTTAAAAAAGAACTATTCTAATTCCACTGCCTTTTATTAAGGGGAATTTATTGTTTTGATAAATCATAATTGAAAATTTAAATATTCGAGTTAGCTTCGATACCTGTTTTCTCCGAGCGGAGCTCGGTCACCCGCTGGTCTAATTTTAATATGGAATTTAGCCTTATCCTTAGAAGTGTGTTATTAAATATGGAAATATTGTATAGTAAAAATTCATTCTAAATATCTATTTACTGACCAATTCTAATGTGTCTTTAATATAACAGAATATACAAATATGCATATAATTTATGACAATAATTTATATTGCTTTTTTAAGATCATATGAAAAGCACACATGCATAAAATGAATTAAAAAGAAACAAAAAAGAAGTTAAAGATACTTGCTTATTAATATCAATAGGAATAAAACAATTTAGGTAAGGAATTAAAACTAATATTGGGAAAGAGATATACAGCTAGTGATTAAAAAATGAAATAGTAGTCAAATAAATTTCAATTTCAAATATTTGGTACTAGTTTTATACATAGCTAGCATGAATAAAATCCTAATTTTATTAAAATATAGGATTAAGAGAATATTAAACATGAAATTGAAAGAAAGATTCATAGTTTTATACTATATAAATATTCATAAAATTATTTTATAAAATAAGGGGGAAATTTATATAATTTTTAATCACTTTGAATAAAGTTTAACAAACCTTTTTTATATAAAACAAGACAATGAGTTTGATGATCGTCACTAAAGGAAGCAGAGGAGAATAGAAAACACCAAGCCTGTATATATATTAAAAAAAAACAATATTAGTGATTCAAAATTATTTAATATACTTCCATTTTCAAATATATATATTAAGGGGGAAAACACTATGCTTAATCTTTGCAGTGTTTTATTTTATAGCAATTATATTCATTTAATTTTGAAAACACAATTTTAACTTTCTTCCAAGTAAGAAAATATTAACTCTTGTATTAAGAAATATATTACGTACTTAAATTTCTCATTAAATTTTTCAAAATGTTTAGTCCAATTTCAAAATTTGACATTTTAGTAATTATGGTGAATAAGCAATAGTGTTTAGATGATTAAGACCCTCAGAAAAGGACACTGCTTTTGAAAAAAGTTACACATCAAAACACAATTGCTCAGTTTATTTAAATTAAAAAAAGAATTAGATCGAAAAGAATGGTTTAAAAATAAGTTTAATTCATGAATCAAACTTTTAATTTTTAAATAAATATATGATAAAAATTTGTAATTTTTTTTTTTACAAAATGCAAAGTGATCAAGCAAATTGTTGGTTAGGTACTCATAGAGTGTTGTCATGAAAAATGAAGAATATAAGAGCTAAATAAAATATTTTGATTTATTAGTTTATATCAATGATACAATATACAATGAAAAAATAATGTGTTCCTTTCTCAACTTGCATATATATAAATACATATATAACTTATCAGTCTGACGAATTTCACCCAGAATAGTGGAATGTGGAATTTAAAAAAATCTGACTTGGATTATCCAATAATTTTAATTATGATTGCCTTTTATAATGATTTTGTTTATAACCATCTGTCATGGTTCACGATTCTTGTATCAAAAAGTGGATTGATGAATATTTAAAACAAACTTTTTGGCAGCTGGTACCAGAGTGGGTAGAAAAGCTTCCAGCCTAACTAGGAAAATAAAAAAATTCTGTTTAATGATTGTTTTTTTAAAAATGTTTTCTTCTTCCAAAGAAATACACTTATTCCAGGATCCCCTCCTTGTAAGAGCTTTCTACTGAGGTCTTCAAAGTAAGCATTCATCATTAAGATGATTGATATTAGAACAAAATTTCTTGGCAGCCAGAAATTTTTTCATGTTGGATAAGAGGTTGTAGTCAGAGAGGATGGTATCAAAGGAATAGGGTGCCCCAAGGAAAAATTTCAGTTCATAAAGTTATTCATTCATAATGACAGTCTAATGGACGGAAATATTATCCTGGTGAAACATGACTTTCTACATCACCAAACAAGGTCATTCTTCTTTGAGTTTAGAATGTAATTTCTTCAAAAGATTAGTATACTATTCAGCATTTATGGTCCTTTATTTTTATAAATATACCAACAGTAAAATTCCTGTAATTTCAAAAAAAACTTTGCTGTAATCTTTCTAGCAGATGGCACTTTTTTTTGGGTGCTGATTCGTCCTTTGATGTCCATTGTTTTGATTGCTGTTTGGGTCTCTGGAGTATAGTGATAGATTCATATCTCATCCACAGTAAGAAAACGTTTCAAAAAATCAATTGGGTTTGAATTGCATAGTTTCGATATCGCCATGCACTGCAGTTTTTCATCCAACAATTTTGAACTTTCTTGTTCCCAAAATATCTATTAAAATATGATACTCTAGGTTTTTGTACATATCAAACAGACTCAGCAATCTCTGTAAATTTCAACGAACGATTATCATAATTTTTTCTTAATATTCTAACGATTTCATCGGCAGTGGCTGATTTTGGCTTCAAGAATGCTCCACATCCAAAGTGCTTGCACGCCCACGCTTTCAGTCTGCACCCAATGTTTTAGCAATTGTAAATGAAGGAACAGATTACTCTAGAGTATTGTCTATCTAAGTTTTACAATCCATTAGAAATAAGCCTTTTATAAAAAAAATATTTCATTGCACTTCAGCTTTTTCCATATTTGGTAAATAAATAAACAAGACAGCCCAATATAAAATCAATCATGCCCAATTTTTTAAAAAATATCCAAAAAGTGTTAAAAAGAAATGGCACTTTGAAGTGCAAAATAATTCCAAGCGAGCCACTTCTAGATCCGACCATAAATTTTTCATCCCATCCTCGTATTTCTTCACAATGCATAAAATACTTTTTGAAATAAAAATTTGTCACTTTTAAGAATAATATTTTTAAAATTTGGATGAATATTAGACTATAAATTCGGGTGAACAGTAAAAATGTTCATAACCAACAATATAAAGAAGAAAAATAAATAAAAAAAATTACAAAAATTAAGATTTCGATAACAATATGTCAAATATAACAAAGCTGTTATCCCTCTTTTATTTTCAAATAAAAGAGGGATTACTGCATTAAATGTTGATAATAAACCCTTCCCCCATTTGATCTATAAACATATCAAAAACAATTAATCAATTTTTTTTATTGACCTAAAAAATTTCTACATTTAATATTTGAATACCTGGAATAAATGGACCATTTATTCATTTTGGTTTATAAAACTTTGATTTTATACTATATTTTAACACATCCCCCCCTTAAAAAAGCATTTTTCATTAGAAGTACTTTACTATAAACTAAATTAATTTACCATAAGATTGTTTGAGAATAAACAGCTACCAAAACTTCGGTAGGGAGGAAAAAAGTTGCTCGTCCAATAAGCTCTGAACATTTGTTTTTCCAATTTCTAACGAAAAACCTAAAAAAGATTTTCAATTTTTTTTAAGCAGGCGTAATTGTATATGTGTACAATTTTCTTTTATGCATTCATCTTTATTCATTATTTTTCTAAATAATAAATATTTTTCTTGTCTCTAAAAGCATGAATATCATAAAATCTTAATTTAAAAATCTGATAAATTTTCTGTTATAGAATCTGATTTATGCTCATTGATATACAAAATTACAAAGAATCAAATATACACAACATTTGAAAAAAATAATTGTAAAACTATATGTTAGTTTAGTTTAGTAGGGTTAATGTTTTGTTTTTAAGCTACACAACTTCAGTATTAGAATGAACATCAAAGTTTTGAATTGCAGACTCATAAGAGGATAACTCTAAAACGTTTTTCAAAATTTCCATGCCATACTAATGTGCAAATGTGAAATATTAATGAAATCAATTTTATTTCTTACTTATTTACATAATTTAACAACCAAGGTGTTGAACAAAGCAGAAAGTTGGGATTCCATCATTAAAATAACTAAAACATATATAATGTGTAAGTAAAAAAAAATGCCTCAAATACAAATGAATATTGAGCTTTAGAATAATTTTGAATGCATATATGGATAATCTAAAAATAAAAGATAGCAAGAGCTAAAATAAAAGCTAAAATAAAACTAATAATATGAATGCATACTTTACTTGAACATTTTCTGGTTTTCACGAATTTAAGATGACAAGATTAAAAATACATAATTAAAATCAATAAAAACATACATTTAAAATTAGTTTATTAATCTAAAATAATAATAGAATATAATAAATCAAAATTTTTTTAAAGCTTTATTCATTAAAGATTATATTCATTAAAAAATAGCAATTTATAAATTAAAATACCATTTGAATTATTGGAATTGATAACAAAATATCAATTCCAAGCAATCTAATATAAAAAGGTACTTTAATTAATACAAGGAACTGTAAAATAGAAACTGTAAAATGGATAAATACCTCAAATCTGAATAAGAAAGATATAAAAGGTATGTTAATATATGTAATATTTACAACTTACTCTCTTGGTACATCAAAAAGAGCAAATGATGCCACAATCACAAATAACTGAGAAAGATTGAGTTTGTACAATTGCTGACCGACATGTGTTTCCCAGCACTGATAAAGAAATAGTGTTCATAAGTGATAAAATGTAGTTGATCATACAAAAGGAATAATACATTGTATGGTAAATAAAATCATGGATTTCAATGCATGCAAATAAGCTTTTTTAAGTCCATTAATAATGTTTATTCTCAACAGTTCATTAAAAATTAAACTTGAAATACATTACTGACTTTTCTATGTTTAAAAAGAATATCTGAATGCAATGAAACACTTCAAACCATAACAGTGATTTTACAAATTACAGTTTTAATCTAATTTTTTTTAAGTAACAGACAGAGGAATCTAAAGATACAATCAATCAAGCAAATTATATAATAAATTAATATATTAGCAACTTATAACAAAAGATCATTTATCAATTTATATTAAATGATAACAAAAAATGCAAAAATTTCCACATAGAAATTACAAATGTATTCTAATTAAATATATGTTTCTTTCTTTTTAAATAGTCTTTCTCTGAGTGAATTTTTTGGGCTCTTAAAACAAGTTTATAATTAGTTATGAGTCCCTTTTTAGTAATTTGATATCAACAAAATCTAAGCAATATTTTCACTAATTTATTTTCACTAACTTTTTCTAATACATTTACGAATAATGTTATTAAAAAAATCCCAAGAAAGCATAAGAAATTCCAAAGGCTGCATGTTTTTCTTTAAATAATGAATGACAAAGAATAACAATAATGAATAATTCTCTTTAAATAATGAATAAAGCAATTTTAAATCAGTAAGCAAAAGCAGAAACTATAATACTGGATACATGCACTTCAGATTTGAAAGCCTTTATGGCACTAATGATCTTATACAAAAGAAAATTATGATCCCTCACAAATTTAAATATCCTACAGTCAGGCAAGAGTGCAGAAATGTCAATGGCCCGTGTTTCTACTTCAGTAAACAAATAAGTGTATATAATGGTTAATTCTATTTATGGAGAAAATACCAACTAATTTTCAACTATGAAATAATTATCAAAATAAAAACTCCAGTTTTAGAATAAATTTCTCTGACTTTTTTCAATCTTTTAGCATTCCCCGAACCATTCTTGGTTTTTTGTATTTCTGAATAAATTGCCCAACCTGTAGTATTTAAAGCAATATTTATAGAAATTAGTAATGATTCATTGTATTTAAAATATCTAATATATCAATTTACTTCAAAACCTGTTTATAAAATTCTACTGTATTTTTTTTAAATTGAAAGGCAATTACAATTCAGATATCAAAAAATAATTTCCCCCATGATTAAAAGAAAACACACAAAGTACAATTTTTTTGAGGAAATTTAATTACTTACTTTGGGGGTTTTACAATCAGGGCCTTTCCCAGCTCCACATATACCCTTGGGTGTACAAGTAACTTCTTTATGAAATGTGTAAACTAGGACTATGACAGATGAAAGAGACACAAAAACATTTCTAAATAGAGAAACAGCATTTCAATCACAATCTAATGTTACTGAAGAAACTTCTTAATTGCAAATATATATTCCAATAGGTATATAAATTCTTACAAAAATGTTATTTTTAATTGTAGATTACAAAATTTTCATTCGTTACATTTAGTATTATAAGGGCAAAATATTTACAACGTACCTGACAAGTAAATGGTTGACTTCAGATAGACCATGATATTTTTCAAAGGAAATTAAAAATTTAAAAAATATAGGAGAAATGGAAGAAATGCCTGTAACTGTAATAGGTGGGAGATATTGAACCAGCAGAGTTCGGAAACCGGCAACCTGTAACTTTTTCTTTTTTTGTTCCTATATGAAATATATATACATATATATCATACAAGTCAATTCATTCTCCAAAATTAAGTAAGCATTCAATATTTAAGTAAAATATGGTAAATGAGAGAAGTTACTGAAATCTTCTAATCACTTTTTAATGTAAGATTCCTATATGAATTATTAAAAGATATATGAAAGTATTGTAGTTGTGATTTTAATAAAAGACAAAGCAGATCCCTCTAAAAAGATATTTTTGTACAGATAGCTTATTGAACAACAACAACAAAAAAACGTTAAGCTAACTTGGATAGCCATAAAAATATAAAGAGCTTGCTTTTAAGTTAGAAAAAAAATCAATAGCATGTTTTTCCTGAGACATATTCTTTAAAAAAAATCAATACATTAAATTCTGGAGTTCTCTGAAAGTATATAAAAGCTTAGCTGGAATCTCAGAAGGAGAAATTGCTTTTTTGCATTTATTGTGTAAATGTAGCATGCAATCATTGATATTTTTAATCACGACATTACTGCTGAACTTGACAAGGAACTTTATTCGTATTGCTTGAGTTTTTCTGATGCTCTGTAAGTAGATTAATATGTTAACTATTGTAATTATATGTTGCAATTAAAGACTTTATTGCCTTTGCTTTATTAACTGCAAATATATATTCAGAATACTACAAATAAATTTTTGCCTGTGCCTCCTTAATTAAAGCTACAAACCATAACAATATAGTCCATGCTTTATTACAATTGAGTTTTGAGATATATAAGCAAAAGTAGTTAGCTTTTATTTGAGTTTTAAACTTATTATTGCATATTATATTATTGTAATCCAAGGAAACCATGTTACCATTTACATTTTCCTTTTACATGAAAAACTGTACATGGTCTTACAATGGTATACTATCTATAAACTGCGATTTACACAATCAAAAAATCATCATAAGCTTTCTATCATGTATATCCTTTAAATTAGAGATCAAAATTGACATGGTACTAAGTGCTTACTAAAAAAAAAATAGCTTTCTAAAATGTTAATAAAACTTTTAACAAGAAATTAATTTAAATTGTTTCCCCCTCAATAACTTTAGAGCATATAATTATATCAAAACTATTTTCATATCACTTTAAAAATTGAAAACATAGGCTTTATAGTGATACCAGTACTATTTTTATGTAGACTTGTTATAATTTAATAATTCTTTCCAAATACTTTTTAAAGTACATTTTAAAACCCCATTTTTCATTGTTTTAGCCATTAGGTTTATATTCAAGGGCATTACAATAGTTTAAAACTATTTGTTATGGGAGTATTGTTGCTTTTTAATAAAAATAAAAGCTTAAAAGTATAGTAATTGAAATTCAGACTAAAGTGTTATATGCTAAAATATTTCAGATTAATAATTCCCTTATATATATATATATATATATATATATATATATATATATATATATATATATATATATATATATATATATATATATATATATATATGTGTGTGTGTGTGTTGTTCCAGTTATAGCACCAAAATGTTTTTTGAAACCAAATGTTGTTGATGTCAGTGAACTATGCCTTTTTCAAAATTTTAATCCATTCTTATGCATGCTACTTTAATAAAAAAAAATCTTACATTTAATTGATATACAGCAACATTATATATTAAGGTATAACAACTGGCAATCCAAAGTAGAACTAAAACATTCATAAGAGCTCTTATGGAATACAACTTTGCCCAAGTTTGAAATGATCTCTCTTTAATTTCTTTTTTTCGCCGTACTTCAGATAATTCACTCTGTAAATGAATATTTTCCATAAAATTCATTTTCATTACATTTTGAATTAAAAAATTTATTTAAATGACTTAAACAAAAATTAAGATTGAAAACAAATTATTACTTTTTAAGTAAGTTTTCATACATATTTGATTCTTGTATTTTATCACACATATAATTAAATATAAAATTAATAAGGAAAATTTTTTCAAAAATTTATGAATAATATTGCTGCTATAAAAGAAACAGTGGCCTAGGACGGTCAATTTTTTTTAAAAAAAGTTTTTAGCTTAGTAGCTAAGGAAATAAATTGATAAAAATTTCTAATTCTACAATTTATCAAATATTCAAGAAAATATTAACGTTTTCACTAATGTAATTGATCATGCTCTCCCCTCTTTCATTGCATTCCTTTAGTTATTGCAGTATTTACAAATTTTAAGAATTTGAATACACAAAAATGTGCACATGCATGGTATTGCAAATAGGAGTCATAAAATATAAACAAAAACATAAAGTTACAAAAATAAAAGAAATTAAAAAAAAAACAAATTGGGTTGAAAGGAAAAACTATATGAACAATTTATTTAAAGAGAAGCTTTAGAATCTGCACTTCTATATTGTCTGAACTTGCCACCGAGCATAATAATAAATATTTATTAATTAATTAAAAATTATTGTCTTGATTAATGACCTTTTGCATATTGATAAGGTGTAAGGCAAGATTTATCCATAATATAATAAAAATGTTTTAATGAATATATTTTTTCATATTTACATGCATAGGCAAAATAAATTTGATAACTTTATTAATGTTTATATGTTTATATTTAACATTTATATTACACAAAAACAGAAAAAAATATATCCAATAATTTTTGTTCAATCATATTTAAATAACTAACTTCATTAGAATACATAATATACAGAGTGCCCATAAAAGAATGCTACAGTTTCTATGGCATATTATAACAATATAAATTAGAGTGTTTAAAAATCCTATATCAAATTGAAGGCAAACTAAACTAGTATTTCTTGCACATGTTCAATAACTGTACTTTTAATTATACTGTACACATCTCACTTGAATTCCAATTTTTCCCGCATAATGGTTGACAAGTCTGGGATAATGGAAGCAAAAGCCTCTTTTTATCTGTTTTAACTCTGACAAAACATTAGTTAGTGGTGAAATGCAGACACTTTTACAAAACTCAAAATCACATAGCATCATGTTGGATGAACTTGAAGAACAATGGAAAAGAGTCCTGATATCTCAACGAATGCAATCAGTCTAATGATGTTCAATTCTCATATAAAAAAGATTACAAATAGGAAGAACTCCCTCCTGATTTTAAATAAAGTCTGCAAGTTCACTCACCACTAATTTCTGCTTTGTTATTTTGTTACACATGTACAATTAAATAATAGCCCTAATGCATGAACTTGCCTAAAATTCTTTGAATAATTCCCATTGAGACCATTTTAAGTAGTAACTAATATTCTACATTGCTTAAAATTGATATTATTAAAATTTATAAATGGAATATTTTTCTATGAACATTCTGTATTTAAAGTTTAAGTCAATTGTATCCAGATCAGAGACCTTCTTTGGAAATATTGAAGATTCATTAAAAAATGTAATTTTATTCTGAATTATTAGAAAAAAAATATTTTTTTCAATAAGTGAAAAATATCTCAGTTTTCTGAATTATAAATCCGTTTTCAGATATCAAATGTGTTTTAATTTAAATTAATTTCATTATTGCAGAAGTCAGCAAAAAATTCCTATCTATTAAAATCTTACTCCTTGTAATAAATAGAACTATAACATGACCTCAAAAGCTAAAAAGTTTTCAGAAAATTGATCATTTATTTAAAAATAGCTCTTAAAATTTAAAAAATTAATTATGCTTTCATTCCAAATTTTTAAAAATTAAATTTTTTGAGGCCTCTTCATAATTCAGTCCTATATATATATAAAAAACCCCACCAAAATGTTCATTTAATACATACAAGTGCTCAGATTTATGTTCCAATGTTTTAATAAGAAATCCAACCATTTGATAATATTTGATTCCTCTTGCATGTGTATGAAACATCCTTTTTTTAAAATCCTGATTTATTTTCAAAGTCAAACAATACAAAACTTTTTGTCAATATTAGAAATTTTTTTGATGATATTTAAATTGTTCCAACAAACAATTTGTTTATTTTCTATTTTTTGTTGTTGTTAAAGAATGTAGACCTGATTGTTGCAGTGATTTAAAGGTTATAATTATAAAAATAAAAATATTTGCCATAATATATGTTAAAATCATTCTTGCCTAAAATTATAAACATAGAAAATGGAAGGTCTGTTTCATATTTTTGTAAAGCAATTTTTTTAAAAAAATAATTTGTAGGTGAGGCTTTAAATAATAAAGCATCAAATGTCTTTAGAGAATCATTTTTAGTATGGCTTATACAGATGAAAATAAACAAACCTTAAGTGTCACAATTATGCTGTCATGATGAAGTTTTGCAGCTTTTGGCGTCTTAATGCAAAAATCCCAAGAAGAAAATACTCCATTTGCAAAACTGATAGCTTTCTGACGAGTCAGAAATGTTTCTTGAATTCCAAATGATGAACTAAAATTCAAAATAAAATAGATTTTACTAAAAGAGGTAAATAATCAGATAAAGATTCAAGTGATAAAAACACTCCAATTGAATATATTTTAGAAAATATTTGAATATTATTCTTTCTAATTAGGAAATATTTTGTTTTAGGATACAGTTGGTATCCAGATAAATAATAATAATTTTTACCTATAAAAGTTGGATTATGCCAATATTTCCAAAATGTAATCTAAATCTTAAAGGAATATGATAAAAAAGAAAAATGGGTTATTGTAAAACCATTGTTGAAATATTAAATAATTGAATATAGTAAATTGGTTTCCACTCAACAAGTTTCAATTAAAAACATGCTTTTTAAAACCTTTACTGCAACTAAATGACACACCCAAATATTTAATTTTTTCTGATTCAGTTTTACCATAATTCTTACGTAGGTTAATTTCAAAGAAATTGGATCAGTGTTTATGAGAATTAGTTCAAATGAATTCTGATAGAATCAGTTTTCACATTGTTTAAATTTATGAAAAAAACATTTTAGGCTTTTAATTAAAAATACATAAAATAATAATTTTAATATATTACTAATTAAAAATTATAAACTTGAAAACCAAGATTTTCTGATCTGACATTGATTAAAGAAGCCAGAAAAAAAATATTAAGAATATATCCCGACAAAAAAGTAGAAATAATGATAGTAAAATCTTTCTCATTTTCTTCACAACTTTTTTTCTTAATCTTACTGTTTTTTAAATTCATGAATAAAGAAAAAAAAAAACTGTTTTTTCTGTATTCTATATCATGAGTCTTTTATGAATAAAAACTGATAATATTAGGAAAAAATAAAAATAAAAACTTACTATCGAACCATCATGACCAAGCAAATAATAAATGAAATTGTGAACACCCATAAGAAGGCTAAAGGCACATTGTAACTAAGGCCAAAGAATACTGCTCCTTCCCTTGCATAGGATCCTATAAACAGCAATGTTGATTCTAGCCACCCCTACAAAATAAAAAATCTCTATCTAATGAACATTGGTATGTTTTTTAAAATTGAAAATATCTCCAATAAGAATATTAATCCATATAAGAAATGGATTGAGGTAAAAAAACTAAAGCATTATTCCTTTTTTATATATATAATGCCTTTAAAATAATATGTATTTCCTATTTTGAACTTGCATAACAATATGAGAGCAGATATAATTTTAAAACAAAGTATATCGAATTTGATTGAATGGAATGGAGTATGGAGTGGTTTGATTTCTATTATTAGAGAAAATTTTAATATCTTATACAGAAAAATCAAGCAAAAATGTCACTGATAGGTATAGCCACTATATAGAAAGAGTCATTACGATAAGTTAGTACATAATAACTTGTCAAGAACATTAAAAAATAATATTTTTTAAACATTTAATATTTGAACTTCTAACTGTTTCCATTATGTAATTAATCATTTTGAAATTTTTTTATTGAAATAAATTAAGACAATAGCTTAAAAGAGAATTTTGTTTATTCAATAAAGTTACAAAATAGAAAACAATAAAAGGCTATTGGACTAAATGAATCAACCGGTTTCTCAATGTTTTGAAATATTTAGCATCTGTTAGGCTACAATTGCATACTGTTATACTGCTTTGATAAAATAAATGTGGAATGATGCATTAAATGATAAATATAAATTTATTGCCTTCTTTTCGAACTGCAGTACACTGCTTTCAATGTTTTTTTTTTTTTTTTTTTCACTCATCAAGACATACCTTAAACGGATTTTGTCAAGTCCAGATGATTGTTTTTCTTTAACTGACAAAAGATTTTTTCTTTCTTTTTTTTGGAAGCTCTATGGTTATCCATTTGATTTGATAACTTGTCTAAGAATTTCAATATTTACTTTTATTGCAAATGATTTTTTCTAATTCTATTGTAAATTTAGCTGTACTAAATCTTAATTTTTTTTTCATGTCAGAAAGTGCTATTTTTGGGATAAGGCTTTTGGCATCAACAAAAATAGGAAGGCAAAAAATTGAAATTTTATTATCTGCATCAGAATCTTAAAAAAATCAGCTTTTAATAATGTGTTGCCATTGCATTTACAAAAGCTCTGATTTCAAAAAATAAGTATAAATAAGTCTGATTTAAAAAAATATTACAGCAAATAAAACTTAGAAAAATGTCATTTTGAGCACATGATCATATAAAATGAAATAAATAGGAAATATGATATTTTTTTTAAACAATACATGTGAGACAAAGTTTTTTGGATTGTTTGCAATACTAAAGTGACTAATTCAATGAAACAACTAAAGTAAATAAAAATATAATTTAACTTGCACAAACACGTGGTGCTTGGCCGCTCAAGAAATTATGTTCTGACACAATACATTAAAATATGCATAGCAGATTTCATTTTAATCCTGTTTTTATTTTATGCTAGAAAAACATTTAATTCCTGGGATAGGTTGAGAAGAGGTTCTGATTTCAATACATATTCAACATAGTTTCTATTATTGAATAATACAAACAGTTCAATGATTTAATTTAATGAAATCCAAATATAAAAATCTGATTTTTTAAAACCCATGCTCATTTTTTGATAATTCTGATGTTTTATCATCTTTGAATTAAATGATTAAATTCTCTTTTTATAGTGTCAGGCCATGTTCCCTTGAAATATAGAAAAGTAAACACATTAAAATATTATAGTAATATCAAAATACAAATAATATTTGGCATAATTTCCATTAATAGTAAATTTTTTTTAATTATCTGCCAAAAAATTTAGTAAAGCCTTCAAAAGTATCTGTTTATGTATAAATAATTTCAGCAATTTTTTTTGTGAATTATTTTTTCAAAAATATAAAAGGTATTGAATTTATTTTCATTAAACGGCATGTATGCTTTATTATAGATAAAAGAATGCTTTTATGGAAAAACTTAATTTCTTGAATAGTTAGAAAATTTTATGCCCAAAAACATAAGTTAGTAGATTCAAATTTCTTCAACAATAATGATGCATTTTAGAAAGGACTCGTCTACAGAAAACACTTCGTATTTTTGGGTAGGTAGGTGAAGCTGTTGGAAATTAAGTAAATAAATAAAATCTCTCTGGTTATTTGAGCATGTTATTGCTTTTGGAACAAATACTAAATTTTTCAAACAACTTGGGAAGAAATTGGCCATAAACTTAAATGATCTTTTAAAATTGTTTGATAGGTGCCAAAATGATAAAGGAACTTGAGGAACAATGTCTCTTATTCTCAAACGACCTCCAATTTTCTAACCTCATTGATTTAATTATTAATTAAATGAATGGGACCATATATCATTGACAAATTCTAATTTTATACCTTTTTTTATCAATTAAATACTATTGTTTTCAATAAATAACTATATTTAAAAGCTTTCTTCAATATTTAACATTTTTGTAGCAGAAATTTCATTGTAAAAATGAAATTTAATACATGTTTTTTTTTCATTAACATAATTACCATTCATGAAAGTTTGTGGCTCATCAAAAATAAATTTATTTTCAGATGATAAAATGAACTATATCTTTGATATTTGAACCTTTAATATTTTTGTAAATATCAAAGATATAAAATAAATTATACCTTTGATATCTACAAAATTTCATAAAAATACTTGATAAAAGTTTGCAGATGTTTCTACCATAGAATATTTTAAATGAAGAATGTCAAATACTTTTTCATCACAATAATATACTTTTCATGCTAAGATTACTTTATAAAAAGCTTGAAATTATGCTTGAAAAATGATAAGATTCATTACCCTTCCATCCAAAATGCTTTGAATTTTTGCAAGGAATCCAGTGTATTTCATTTTGCCTTTTTCTGCTCTGTATCTCTTCTGGCAGTATGAAACTATATCCATTGAAGAATTATCAATAGATCGTTTATTTATAACAGACTTTGAATTTATATCAGACGACAAGATGTTTTCTATGGTGTAAATATTTTCTTGATACATTTCATCAAAATCATTATCCTATATAAAAATAAAAGAAATGATTACTTATATACATAAATGAATTAGTAAAAATATAATGGATCACATAAATGTAATACTTTTCACAGTAGTTGATTTATACATTGATTTAACTGTAAATACCTTTTTATGCTATTTTTAAAAAACAATGATAAGGAATTAAATAACAGATACATCATTAAATTAATTTTTATATCAGAAATCTAAACTATGCTTAAAAAATGAGGAATAGTAAACAAATTTTCTGTTTTAACAAATGAAAAGAAATTTCATTTTATCATTCACTATCTGATGTCTAATTTGAGATGATGATGATATTTAAAGCTAATAATACATTCTAGACATTATAAGAATTTTAAAAAAGTGCTGGCAAACCTTTAAAAAAAGTTCTAAGGAAATTAAAAAATACATGGAGGAGAAATTTATTGAAGCACACATATGTCATACTTTATTAATGGAAAAAGTATATTTGCCCCATCTCTCTCTCTCTCTCTCTCTCTCACTCACTCACTCACTCACACACACACACACACACACACACACACACACACACACACACACACACACACACACACACACACACACACACACACACACACACACACACACCCACACACACACACACACACACACACACACACACACACACACACACACACACACACACACACACACATTCTTAAGTTATGAGCAGTTTAATTAAATTGTTTTTATGAGGATAACTCATCTTTTATTTTATTTTAAAGTCATAGTTTACAGAAACCTTAATTTATTATATCTACCAGAATCTCATTTGATTTAAAAATCCTTATAGCAAAGAATACAACTGAAAAATTTTGAAAAATTTATATACATCAATTAGTATTATTACTGTTGATTTGGATAAAAATATTTATATTGTGGTGAGTGCTAACCATATAAGCCAGCCAACATCCCTCGGACCGAAGTGCACTTTTGGCCCACTACTAACCATAAGATTGGGAGTTCCGGTCTAGCGCATTCCGCTATTCCTTTTAAAATATATATATTTTTTACTAATGAAAGATTAACTATATAGTTAATTGCAACAAAATTGCTATTAAATTCTCTTTGACACTTTAATAATTATGAAAAAAAATTGAAACAATATTTATTGAAAAATTTAGATACATCAGATATTTAATCAATTTTTGAATGCAATGTTACTAATTTGTAATGGCATTTCCCAATCCAATTAGTTCTACGGTAAGGAAGGAGGTTTTACAAATAGCTTAGATGGATGTAATTCAATAACTCCAAGCTCTGGCAAGAAAATAGAAGAGTCCAAAAGTAATAAGAATTATAAATTATCCATTAGGATAGTATTCATGATGATTTTTCTAGAATACCTTTTGCTATATTACACGAACTTTGAAAAGCTGGAAAACAAAGCTAAAGTTAATCGAGTACTGAATAGACAGTTGGTGTTGAATCCAGTATTGAACATAAGAGAATCAACAGTTGAATTCAACTCAAATGAGCCGTCAATACAGTATAGAAGACATATGAGAGGCATTAGCTGTGTGAAGTCGTCTATGAGATTCTCTATGAGTGCTTTATGCCATTACCAGTGTTTACAGTCAACCTTTTGCTCGAATCATACAGACAACAGACTAAGTGCTGTGCCCATCTTTTAGCACATATCATATTTTGTTATCTGATTTATCATGTTGAATAACCCACTGTTAGTTGTTATATAATCTTTAAGTCATTGCATCTTCACATTACAGCATTCACATGTTTCCGAAAGTACAGATCAACTGATAGTTATCCCCTTATTGGTTTTAGTTAAAAGTTATCTACATCATAGTTGTTAACTCTGGGTTCTGAACCTTATCTATCCTTCTCTCTTCATTTTGTAGTTATGTTAACTTATATTTGAACAGGCAGACACATGAACGGTATTTACGTATTAGACTGTCGACGCCAACGGTTTAATAACTCATTGGCAATGAATTGAAATTTGGCGATAAACTGCTGGTGCCAACGAAAACAATAAAATGGCGGACGACAGTTATGGTTTGATCAGTTTTTTAAATAATGGCAGTTTAGCAACTCATTGGCATTGCCATCATATTTGGCAATAAGGATTGATGTTCTAATATATAAGTACCTCTGTCTGAACAGAATTTACTAAAAATTGGCTAGAAATGTACAAATTTTGTGTAAAAACTCTATACTAAATTTCCACTGACTATCTCAAAGTATTTTTGAGTTGTCTTTGCCACAGACAGGGAAATGAACATCTTTTAAAAACATGTTTCTTAAAAATGGGGAGTTCTACAAAGAGCGAGTATTTTAGAGATTAATACACTTTCTCTATGCTATACATATAAGAAAGTAAAAAATATTTTCTAAAAACAAAAAGAAACAATTAAAAAATGTTTTAAAGGCTTTTCGTTCCCTAATGAATGACTGAATGAAGTTAATGACTGAATAATGGAGAATATCATTAAAAGCATAATTAATACATCAAAGAATGCCAATGGTATAAATTTCATGCTAAATACTAGTTTGATAAAAACTTAGAATTAATTATGAGAAATTATTTTGATTATAGTTTAATTATTTACCAGAAAATCCTCCATTTGGTACATTGACTGATTAAAAGTTCCATTGATGGAACTTTTAACATCCTCTGGATTAGGAACAGAATACTGAGGCAGAACCAGGAAAATTAAATTTAACATTAGTATAATGATATTCATAAATAGAAGCCATCTAATAAAAAGAAAATATGAAACCACAGAAGCTCCAAATCTTCCTAAAATAAATAAACAAATATTTAAGAAAAATTCAATAGATATTCTAAAAAGAATCTGAAATTTAATATAAAAAAAGCTTTACAAAAATCAGGAAAACAACCCCCCCCGTTTGTTACATAATGTAACAATTTTATGCTATTTTTATTGCCTATTACAAAAATTAAGGATCAATATTAATCTATTACTCCTATTCTGGATATATATATATATATACAAACACGTTTTAAATTAGCTTTTGTATTATTTTGGATAATAAAAGATTAAAATGTCAAGGGCTCATTTTTTTTTCTTTCTTAAATTTGCATCTGATTCTAAAAATATACATTAAAAATTGTTAAACAATAAGCTTGTATTAATTGCATAACAATAAACAAACGGCTCCAAATGAAAATGAAATTCAAACGGATAGTATATTTTCAATGAATAAACTGATTGATGACATTTTATATTTTACAATTATTAATGAGAATCCTGTGAAATTTGAAATATTAAGATGCTAAAAAAAGAACATTACAAAAAATGATATTCTAATGCATTAAATATGTTCATTATTATTAAATGTTTTACAGTAATCAATACTTTTCCTTAAAATCACGGAACCATGAATGATGAGTTAATGAAACAGGAGGTATTATAAGTTTGAATATCACAAGTACAGACTAATATAGGAAAATTTGTTCTCAAACTATAGATATTTGCTACTTAGGACTGAAAAATTAGAAACCAAGTACATTATACAAAATACAGGCAAATTTTTTTGAATTTTAATAATTTGCTATAAATTATTTTAATTTTTTAAACCAAGCTTGAAACTCCATAAAATGTTACATCCTATTTTTAACATGCCACATTCTATTTATTGATTTATTTATTACCAGCTTTTAGTGTATTATTTTTATTATAGTTACTATTCTATATCATATTTTATCTTTATTTCATGTATTTTATATGAATTCTATACATTTTTTTCTTTGTTACTCATCTTTATTTACACATTTAAAATACTCCATTTTCTTAGAACTTTTATTTTTTAAATTCTGTTAAATTCAGTCAACATCTGTTTAATATTTCTTGACATTACACTTAAGAGAAGAGGAATTGGGTAGAATTCGTTTAAATTGCTTGAGTAAGCTTTTGTTCCATTTTTGGTAAAATAATGATAATTCTACTATGAATCAGTCAAATAAAAAACTTTCAAATAAGAATAAATACAACGTAATTAGTTAAAAATAAATTAAAATTTTAAAAAGATAACACTAAGGAAAGTTGGATAATATACCACTGCTTTTGGGATGCTAGAAAAATAATAAATACTAGGTGCAAAAGATTAATAAATACCCTCAATTATTTTCAAATCCTCATGCCATAATTGATATTCATATATGGTTGAAGAAAAACCATACAACTTATCGAGCAGCTAAAAAAAGTAATTTCATTTTTTAAATAAAATTATGGAAAAGGAATCTTAAAAATGTAAAACCTCTTATACTTATTATCATTAAATATTTCTTATTAATAAAAAATTAACAATCAAGAAACTGCAATGAAAACTTTATCAAAACCTATCTTATTCTTTGGTAACCATAAGCAAAATTTTAAGTATTGATAACATAAAAGTCACTATTAGAGTGATCATTCTAATTATCTCAGAGAGTGAGATAAAGTGCCAAATTGTGATATGTTTTTCATCTCTCTTAATCATAAAATGGCCTTGAGGTGCAGAATTAATCAATATTCACACCTGAAGACAACACAGAAGAAAAAAAATGTAAAGTAGCTCCCAACAACAAGGGCATGATGTTGTTAGTTGTGGAATAAAGCTATATTTTTGATAATAAAATGCCAAGCAATCACTTTTAAACCATCTACATGGAGTCAGATCATGTTAAATTTTATGGATTCATCAATTTTCTTCATTATTATCATCAAATGACAAAGACATTGGTTGTGGATAAAAATGCAAAGAATGTATTATACACAGGGAAAAATTTATTATTGTAAACTGAGACAAGATTGGACATTTTTTTCTTCATTAACTACTTTATAGAACTAAAGATGTACAGAAAAAAAAAAACTTCAAAGACATTATAAATATTTAGTTTTGATCTATAGTTTTCATTTTTGGAACTATGGCAATTTAATAAAGACTTGTTAAGAAACATATTTTACATGTAACTTGCTTGTTAATCAAATAATACTGGTAAGGCTATTTATAAAACAAGACAATTTGCCAACTTTTGTTAAAATTCTTCAAAAATCCCTCCATCTGGAAAAAACAGCTTTGTAATTATGTAAACATTTCCTGCATTGTTATCAACTCTTTATTTAAAAAGGGATATGCCAAAATATATAAATATAAAAGCTGAAATGATCAGAGTTCATAAATTTCAAAGTCTAAAAAATGTGGGCAATTCCAATCAAAAAGGTAAATTATCCCCATTTTTTATTTCAGATAGAGTTGACTGATGCATGAATGGATTTTCTCAAAGTTGTCTTTTTCTTTAACATTGTTCAATAAAGTCTTGTGCCTTAATTTCTTCAAACATAATACTTTTTTATTCTCAATGATTCTTTTAGGATATTATAACTTTTTGAGGCTTTTTCCACTTCTCGCCTCTTTATGAATTGCCACAGAAACAGTAGAATTTAACACAATATCATTATAATTTTAACACTTGCAGATATCAACTTTGGCCTAATGCATTTATGCACTTGTAATACTTATAAAACAAATACGTAAAACATATAAATTGTAAAGGTATACATGATTTTGAGGGAGGGATAAACTAGACTGTTAAAATTGTCCTATTTTATCACAGATTTTTGAGGCAACTTTGAGTAATTAAATTATTAAACCAAAATGTGATAAAAAATTTAATTCTAAAAGTGATTTTGAAATGGTATTATATGCTGTTTTAAGTAAAATTAGTTAAATAAAAAATACTGAAGATGATTGATTAATATTATTTGATCCATAATATTCATGATCTGACACCATGTAGGGGGTTTGGGAGCAATCACTCTGCATTTTATTATCAAAAATATGTCTATATTCCACAACTAACAACATTGCACACTTGTCATTAGGAGCTATTCTACATGTATTCTTCCATACTCTCTGAGAAGTGGGAGTACTAAGTCATGCTTCACCTCAAGGTCATTTCATGATTAACAGATATGAAGCAAACTTTGGCACTCTTTCCCCTCTCTGAAGGAATTAGAATGATCACTACAATACTTACATTGAAATAAATTGGTTCTTTGAAATACTTGGATACCAAAAGAATTCGTTTAATAATTGATAACAAAAGTGCTTATTTATTCATTCTTCTCTAAGCAATGAAATCATAGGCTCCTTTATAATTTATGTTTAAGGACTAAATAACATTTTTCTCAAAATCTGCCAAAGTTATTCTTGTTTATAGTAATTTTAGAATTCAAAAAACAACAACACTTGCATTAATAAATGTATTTTTAATATAAAGAGTTTCCACTCTTATTATTGCCTAATATTTAATTTTTAAACAACTAAAGAGACATATATAGTTATAGTTGTAAAAATGATTTAAATGTTGGAAATAATTATATTTCATGATGATTAAGTCAATAAACATATTTCTGAAAAAAAAAAAAATACAAATTCTGAATTACATACAGTCACCCAACAATATTTAGTAAATTATTGTTAACACTCTAAAACATACAGTAAAAAGAAGTCTCAGCATTTTATGACTAAAATATTAGTTGCTTAATCTAAATAGAGCTTGTGCACAAATTCATTTTATGGTACAATATGGAAAGAAACACAATCATGTGTAATTTTATTTTGCAAATGATGTTTTAAGATCTTTCCTGAGATTGCAAATTAAATGATAAAATTTACTAAAATAGTAATTTTCAGCATTTTATAAATATATTAGTTTAATTTACAGAAGAATGGATTTTTTTAAATTTAAAATATTATAGTGTCCAGAATAATTTATTAAATATGATTGATAGGGCTGGGGATCATATAAACATTAGATTTCTTTTAGATTAGATAAATTTTAGTTACTTCCTTTTCAAAATTGTATTTATTGATTCAAACGTAAAATAGAATTCTTTTCTTTGAAGAATCTACACAATTGGAACTTTATGTATAAAGTTATTAAAAACATGAAATAGCTTTTCATTTTAATTTCAAATAATTATTTTATAAATTAAAAATTAATTTATAAATTATAAATAATTATAATAAATAATAATTATTTTATAAATTATAAAAAAAATAATATACCACCTGTTAGAAAGCAAAAACAGGAAGTTACTTTCTTACATTAAATTAATGAAGTTTCTATATTATGCAGTAAAATTTTTAAAATTCTAAGTTGATTTCAGAAATTAATTCTTTAGGTAATTCAAGTAAAAAGATATATATAAAAAAGAATTGTCTATATCTTTAGTAATTAGGCAAGGAAAAAAAAAGAGGACAGTTCATTCTGTTCAAAATCAAGTGAAATGTGACATATTGAATTAGTACTACTACTACTAATTACACACACACACACACACACACTGAAGTGACAAAAGTCATGGGATAGCAGTATGCAAACATACAGACAGCAGTAGTATCGCAGCGAAAAAGTATAAATGCACAGTTCGTTTTCCAGAGCTTTCATTTGTGTTCAAGTTACTCATGAGAACAGGTTTTTCTTGATTTATGGCGGCACGACGAGAATTAACTGACTTTGAACGTGGAATGTTAGTTGGAGCTAGACGCATGGGTCATTCCATTGCGGATATCGTTAGTGAACATTCCGTGATCCAGACTATCAAGAGTGGGCCGAGATTATGAAATTTCAGGCATCCCATCCCATCATGGACAGCGCAGTGGGCGACCACTTGCACTTAACGACCGAGACCGCCGACGTCTGTGTAGAATGATCAATGTTAATAGACACGCAACACTTCGTCAAATAACTGCAGGAATCAATGTGGGACGTACGAGGGATGTGTCCGATAGGACTGTGCGGCGAAATTTGTCTTCCTTGGGCTATGACAGTAGAAGAGGGACACGAGTGCCTTTACTGACCGCACGACATCGCCTGCAGCGACTCTCCTGGGCTCGTGAGCATATCGACTGGTCCCTAGACCAGTGGAAAACCGTGGCGTGATCAGATGAGTCACGATTTCAGTTGTCACGAGCTGATGGTAGAGTTCGAGTGTGGCGCAGACCCCACGAAGCCATGGACCCAAACTGTCAGCAAGGCACTGTTCAAGCTGGTGGTGGCTGCATAATGGTGTGGGCTGTTTTTACATGGCATGGACTCGGTCCTCTGGTGCAACTGAACCGATCATTGACTGGAAATGGTTATGTTCAGCTGCTTGTAGATCACTTGCAGCCATTCATGGACTTCACGTACACACACAACGATGGGATTTTTATGGATGACAATGTGCCATGTCACCAGGCCAGAACTGTTCACGATTGGTTTGAAGAACATTCCAGACAATTCCAGCGCATGATCTGGCCACCTAGAGCGCCCGATATGAATCCCATCGAGCATTTATGGGACATCATCGAAAGGTCCGTTCGTGCCCAAACTCCTGCACCATCCACACTTTCACAATTATGGACGTCTATACAGACAGCATGGCTCAATATTCCTGCAGAGGACTTCCAACGACTTGTGGACTCCATGACACGTCGAGTTGTTGCACTTCGCCAGGCAAAAGGAGGACCGACACGATATTAACAGTCATCCCTTGACTTTTGTCACTTCAGTGTATATATATGCTACTATTTTACTCATTCTACATGCTTTGTATTTAAGTTAAATATAAATTACTGCTAATCTTTTACATTAAAATAGTTTGTGAAACCTTTGTAGCAAATTTCAGGGTATGAGATACTAGTCTTCAGTAAATTCATGAAATATGATTTATAATTGAATGGATATTACAATATCATGATGCCCATATCAGCATTAACATATCTGTTTTCATTAAATATATATTTAAAATAAACATATCCTCAGACAGCAACCAAGAAATACAATTCAAGACTCATTAACAGTTTCATCATTCATCAAGGTATATTAAATTAATTAAAAGATTATTCTTATGATATAATTTATATATTATTTTCTAACTTGTGTAACACATTTCAATTGCTTTCATTATTTCATGAAATATTTAAGTATTTCATAAAATATGCAAATTATTTATTCAAGTAATACATTATACGTTTAGTACAATATGCTACAAGAACCACCCATTTACAGTTAGTATGAAGAGGAAACCTAAAGCAAAGTACTGGCCTATAATCTCTCCCCTTACAGTTTTCTTTATTTATTCTGTTCAATTGTTCTGGAATCTAGGGTTCATGAATCATACCACCACTGTCTCTTGTGGTGAGTTATGTTTACACATGCATTAATAAAGAACTCTTATTAAATAATATTTTTTTATTAATTAAAATTAATTTTATTTATTATTATTTATTTTATTTTTTAATTATTTTATTCTTATTAAATTAATTTTTTTGATTATTAAGTTATTTTTATTAATTATTATATTATTTTAATTAATTTTTAAATTATTTTTTATTAATTATTGTATTATTTTTTATTAATTTTTTAAATTATTTTTTATTAATTAATTTTTTATTACTTTTTTATTAATATTTTAATAATTTATTTTTAATTAATTAATTTTTTTTATGTCTACAAGTATTCAATCTTTTCAATGCAGATTGAATGGAAATAAAATAATAGGACATTCAATAATTTTGATTTAAAAAGAGAATTTCAAACCCAAGAAGAAAGAATAAGACGAAAATAACGACGAATAAGACGAATTTTGAATAAGACGAAAATTTTCTTACTTTGGTATACCAAGGTAATTTTTTAGGTAAAATCATTAAAGTGTTTCTGAAAAGAGGAATAAAAAGAATAAGCAAATAGTTTTCTTTAATAATATAATTTAAATACAGCATATCATTGTTATAGCACTTAATACAAATAAACTCAATACCAGGAAGCAAAACATTAAAATATATATAATATTAGTTTTGAATTCTTCATTTTTATACATTTAAATTTAACATCTTTCTAGTATTATAGTAATAAAAACATTGGATGCAAAAAAAAACCTTTAAAAAGTTGATGAAGCGTGATTAAAAATACAAATAATAATTTAATTTATATATTTCATATATTAGCAAAGAATCCAAAATTTATTACATTCAGACATAATTCCTTTTACTTCCAAGTATTTATTTCATGATTAAAATACATTAAAACATAAATACATATAACTGATTCATTAAACATAAATTAACAGCCTTACCTACGCTGCCGCTTTGTATTCATAGAAACAGGAATTTTCTTTATTGTGTCATCAATGTCATGCTCTGTACACTGATCATCCAACTCTGCAGTCTCATCATGTCTATCCTGCCAAAATAAGTAGCAAATATATTACATGAACAAGGATGTTTTTTATATTAGTTAATAATTTTAAGTTCACACAAAATGTTACATTCTATTTTATTTAATTATTTTTGTTTTGCTACCAAAAATTATGTTTATAATTTAATTTTTCACAAAATACCTTTTATGATTACATTTGATAAAAGACCATACATAAAATGGTAATCCTAAATCATTTTTCCAACTAATGGGGAAATAAAGAACAAAATGTGCTTGATATTAATATGATAGATTTATGAGTTATAAAATGATAAACTTGCATAATTCATACCTCTAGTTAGAAGTATAAGATGAATAAATTAAAATTACTAGAAAAAAATTAAAAATATAAAAGCCTCAAAAGTAAAGATTCAGTTATCAGATCTAATTTAATCATATTTGTGGTTAATAGATCATTATTATAACAAAACTTTAGTTGAAAGGAAGAAAGTGTGTATGTGTGCAATTCTACTTCTTTTTTCAAGAAAAAACTATTTATCTTAAATATATGCAAGAAATAACACCAAATAGAAAAGGATTAATTACTTTACTTTTAGAAACAAGTATAAAAAAGTACTCAAGTGATGTATTAATTTTTACTGCAGTCTTTTGGAAATTTATATTGTAGTGGAAAAGACAAATTTGCTAATTTCTACTCATAAATGGATTCCTGGGAGATTCATGAATAACTAAGTTTGCTTAATGAATACAAAATATGATATAACTAAGTTTGAATATGTATTATGTATTTTAAAATTTGATTTCAATTCAATTTTATACTCACAATATCAAATTTTCAAACAAAAATTCCATTGAATTAAAATTTTTTTATCAAGATAGATTTGGAAATTAGTTTTATTAGAGAAAATAGAGATGAGAAGAATATTTTACAAAGAAAAATTAAAGCATAAATGTATCATGTAATTCTCAAGTAGCATTTTAAATGATACAATATACTTCATTCCTATTAATATAGAATTTTATTTTCAATGACATAACTTTGGTAATCTTTCCTTTAAAATAACTGCAACCTTAAGATACAAGAAAAATGATTTTCCACCAAATTTAAAGAATAATATTGTCATTTCAATAAAAAAAATTTGGTGAATATAAAAATAAAAGACATTTTCATTAACTTTTATGCTTGAAAAGTTCAGCTTTTAGCTGATTTGCTTAGAACAAGAACCTAAAACGTGTGTTAAAATGTAATCTATTCTTTATTCAATTCAATTATGCAAAAAAGTAGGGACAGGTTGGATTTACATAACCAGAGGGTGCAAAACCAAAGTAAAGTATTTAAGAAAATCTTTACATATTTAAGCATTAAAATCTCTAAAAAAAGTATTCTATTCAAATATAGGCAAATCTAATACTTGGTGACAAATATTTTAGAGTTAATACAAAAGAACTAATACTTTTGCATACTCACAGAAGAATAAATTCAATTGAAGAAACTATCAGATAAGTAAAACAAACCTCAGAAATTATACTGATCTTTCTAACAGGACCAAACTGAACAACCTTAACTTGTGGCATAACAGTAGATGATGTACTTTTACTAGTCACTGAAGGATCTGAAGGATCTTTTGCTGCATCTAAGATAGCTTGATCAGTAATATTTAAAGATGGGGCTATCTTCTTTATTTGAGAAGCAAGAGCTGTAGATGTAACATGCAAAATATTCCCTTCATCATCTGTTATTCTGTCTTCAACATTTATAATTTTCGTCAGAGTCTGAAATAAAATTAACCATTATAAAAATACACATTGGTAATTATCAACATCCTTTCCTTTATAAAATCTATAAAAACTTTTACAGTGCATGATTTAGAAACAAATGTGAAAGATTCAATTACTACTTTGAAATCATATACTCCAAATTATTTGTTATTGCCCTTTTGATTCAGTTTTATGAAATAAGTACACAGATGAAAGGTAATTTAAATGCTCATTAGATGAATAATAAGTGGTAAATTTAATTATTTTGTTATTCTACAATGTAAATTATGAGGTTCTCTTTTAATAAACTAATTAATTTAGTTTCAAATTTCAATACCTTATTAATTCAATCATTATATTAATGATTTATATTAGGTTAATTTTTTATTTTATAAATTTGTGAAATTATATTTGTTTTGATTTAATTATTTATAATAATTATTATAGACAGCATTTATGCTTACATTCAGTAGTATTTAAGAAATTTAGTGTCAGTAAATACCATAATTAAATGACCATAATAAAAAGATCACTAATTAGTTTTGCTTAACAGAATATTAATTTTGCTCTAATATTTGTTATCCATGGAATTTGTATTAAAAAATTATTTATTTGGGAAATATATTGAAGAATATATTATATTTTTTTATAAATCTAAGCAATATAGGTTAACAAAATTCATAAATACTTCTCTAGATTCAAGTTTTTGCAACACATTTGAAATATCTCTTTCAAAAACCAAACTTGGTTCATCACTTGATGCACTTTTTATGCTTGCAGTATTTGAAGCATCTTCATCATCATGTGCAGATTCTTTCTCTTCAGTAACATCTGAAGCAACTGTATTAGAATTTGGAGCATCCTTTTTTTCAGACATTATCTAAATTTTTCTTTTCTTTTGTATTACAAGCTCTCTTACAAAAACTTCCTAAAAAAATGTAAAAATAAATTACAAATGAAAAATTCTTTGATTCAAATTCTTTGTAAAAATAAATTACAAATTAAACAGCAATGAATAATAAGTGAAATAGGAACAAAATTTTCAAATATATTTTACAATAACGTCCCGAGGTCAGACATATAGTTAGATAATGCATGGTTAACGAATTTGAATTATTATTGGGCAGCTTCATGCAAAATGTAATGTCATTTTTTATTAAAACCCTAAAGGCCATTTATTATTTCTGATTGTTATCCAGCATAGTGGATTTTTTGGAAGTTAACATGATTTTATCATGCCTGCCAAGAAACCAGATAATCTTAAATCTTTCCATATCCTGGTTATCCATAGTCCTTATCTAAGCAAAATGCATAATGATTTGATGAAAAAGATTACATTTAGTTTCTCTGCAATTAAAGAGAAATTAAAATGTCTAGATAAGTTTTACTAGGTAACTTAAATAGCATTTATTAAATTAAGATTATCTTATTGATATATAATAATTAAATTTGATCAAATTTGAATAAAAGCAATTATTGAACATCAATGCTTTTGATGCTATAAATATTATTCAGGATTTCATAAATAAATATTGAATATAATTTCATATAAATAAATTTTCCTGGATTTGAATCATTGGTTTCATTGATAATTTTTCATTTTACATTCTTTCTGATGCATTCTGCTCTTAAATTTATGTTCATTAAAAAAACCCTACTCATTTCCAACATATATTTAATAAATACACTTTGAAATTATTTTATATAAACTATTTCCCCAACACAGTAGAGTCAAGTATCAAATAGATATTGTAGTGCCGAAATTATTTTACTCCATACAAAAAGTTTTATAAAATCGATTTATTACGATGATTTATTGCATTATAAACCGAAATGGAAATTAATTTCAAAGAAATTTAAATGGTAAAACGTAAAAATTAAGTAAAAGTTTTTAAATGTTGTATAAGAAAGTAAGAATTTTCTTTTAAATGCCTGAAATCCGACGGGATCAAAAAAATTTTTAGTAAGAGTTTTGTTTTAAAATAGACTTCATTGTTGAACCATTTATCTTGCAGTTTCAGAAATATAATTTAAATAAATTATGAACCAAAAAGTATTATAAGATCAAAAAATAAAATTTAAATGATTCTGCATTCGCTTTGACAACGCCAGTTTAAATACCCTTCAGAGGAAAATAGAGCCATTAATTCGATTTCATTTTGTGTGTAGTTGAAATTCCCCCAAAAGATTATTATAGTTTGATTGATTGATTGAAAAATTCAATTGTCTGAAAACATAGAGCTGAAGAATCTTCTAAATAGAGCAAAATTTCTCAGTACATTTAAACCAATTTTCATAGTAATAATAATTATGTGAATTCATTTTGAAATAATTTGAGTGAGCTGTACTCTTTTAAAAACATATTTTAGCATAATAAATTAGCTCTAGTGTGACAAATTATGTAAAATCGATCATTCTGCCGAAGTTCTTTCGTAACTGAAAAGTTTATCTGAGAACTTTCACTTTCGCTATCGTTTCTTTCTTTTGTTGATGTTTGTAATTTGAATACATGATACATGTTAAATATGTGAAACTGAAGAAAGGAGGCTGTGATATAATGTGTTAAATGAAATTTCAATAGATTCTTTCAGAATGAATTAGTTTCTAGTTTCTTCTTTAGAGGTTAAAGTGGTTTTTACTTTAGTTATTTTGTAAGTGCATATTTGGCGTGTAGGGAAAAAAAATTAGTCTTTTTTTGTATAATTTATTTTTTGTGGAATAAAATGTTCAGGTGAACTTTCATATCATTCTAAGTATAAAAATATCATCTTTAGTATGCAGAAAAGAAAACAAAAAAAAAACCCTCGTATTTTTTTAAAGTCTCAATTTTAAAAGTTAGTTTCGGAATGCAGTAGATACTTATCAATTATGATTCCTTATTTCTAAAATTAAAAAGGGAGGAAATACAATTTTATACTGAAGGTAGCAGATTTGGTTTAAAATACAGTAGAAATAAAAATCAATGGCATTTATCTATTATATTAATGATGAATTTATTACTGATATGAAGTTGGGTGTTGTGAGAAAATTTTTGATCGTTTCTTTTTCATTAGTCACTTTCTCTAGGATTGAAATCTCTTTTAAGAAGTTATAAAATAAATTTTGGCAGTTCATGTTTAAATTTGCAAAGATCTACTGAATCCAATGATTTATTTAATTTTATTTCTATATGTTATATTTTATAATTTATTCTAGTATTTTTTTTGCATGGTTGAAACAAATATTTTTGGAAAAATTAAATATGTTGGATATTGTATCATTTTCAATTTTATTATTGCTGTATTTTTTGCATATATATTTATTATTTAGAATATAGTTATGATATTTAAAAAATTGAATTAATATTAAAATATATTTGAATATTATTGTTTAAAATTAATCACTTTACAGTAGTATTTTTAGACATTAAAAATTTCTTTTCCATTTAGAAATTATATGCATCAGTTGTTCATTTGTTTGTTAATTATAAATTTTCTCTGTTTTAGTATAGAAAATTTCTTCATCATTTAAAATGGCTACTCCAAGAAAATCTGCGAGAAAAAATGAAAAAAAGCAGCCAACAACCAATTTACAGATTTGTAAGATTTTATTATTTTTTGTATAATTTTAATTGATTTGTTGATGCATTTGATATTTAAGGAGGTTTTTCATATTCTCAGTTGAGAGTGTAAAGACCTGATTTGTACAAATATTTTTTAAAACAAAAGCCTAAAAAGAAAAGAAGAGATAATGAAAGTTTCTTTTTGTTGAATTGGTTTTTTCTAAAATAATATACTCCATAACTTTGAATGCATAAACTATTCTTTAAATGAATTATACATTTTTTAAAAGGCATTTGGCAGATACTTTTGAAGAAATGGTTTTGACATTCCATTTTTTAAAAGTTTTAATCAATTCAATCCTACTTCATCATAATTTTTTGTAAGATAAGGATCAATTTATTTTGGTATTGTGGTATAACCGCTTGCTATTGGTAACCTTTGAACATAAACACATGTTATTGAAGAATATGATGGTCTAACCTGATATCTTTGGTGATTGCTAGCTGATTGTAATTATTTTAAAGTTGATCTTTAACATGTAGATAATAAACATATAACTTATATTTTAATTATTGATAAATTTTTTTAAAGGTAAAGCCTGTCTCATAAATTATTTTTTATCAGATTTGCACAAGCTGTTATTCCCTTTTCATTTAATAAGCATTATGTTTTTGTTAATTTGTAATCCTTTGAAACTTTTTTTTTTGTAATCTGAGGGTTTAATTTTGCATTGTCTAACTATAGGAACAAAAATTAGCATGTTTGTGTATTATTTAATATTAGTTATATAAAATGAACATATCAAATATAGTATAAAATTTAATAATAAAGAAAATGTATCTTGGAAGAAAATAGAATGAGAAAGAATCTCTTTTGTTTTATTTATTTGGAAAGCTGCTTAATATGTGATTACATGTTTTTTTAAAACATGTTTTCTTCTTGTTTGTTTCTGTGTGTATTTTTAGAATTATGTTTAAATCTGTCTTAAACTGGCTGGTGTTGTTAAAACACTTCCATAAAAAAAAGTCTGACAATAAAAATATTATCTTGAGAATGCTTTGCATAATATTGGTGTACAATAGTTATAAAATGTTAACCTTTGACATAAATTTACCATTTTTACTGGATGTATCATTTTATTCTTGGTGAATGTTTTGCATTTAAGCCCTGGCATGATATTGATAGTGTTCAAAAAAGAATTTGTGATTTAAATGCATACTGCACCATAAAAACAAAAAAATTGACACAAAACTACATTTGTTGGTAAAAAATTCCCATCCAAATTTCGTACATTTGATTAATTTTATTTTTGAGTAAACATTTTCACATGCTTCTGAAATACAACTGACAGATAATTAGCCCTGTGTTGCATTTGGTTCAAAATTCAATAGACATATAGGTTATGTTAATTCTTCATACTAAATTTTATCCATTTAGCTCTCTTTGTTTTGAAGCTATCATGGTAACTTATATTCAAAAATCTGAACAGACAGACTTCCTCTGAACAGATTTCATTCAAAATCTGACAGAAATCTATAAATTTGATATAAAGACTGTCTACAAAATTTCATCCATCTAGCTGAAAAGATATAGCTTTTAAATTCAAATTTTTTGATGATTACTATACTTTCTTTATACATTATGTATAAGAATTTGTGAAATTTTTACTTAAAATAGTAAAATAATTTGCTTGATGTTATTCCATTTCAAAATCTCGTTTTTATACTAACCAAAAAATGCTGACCATATAATAACATTAAATATCTCTAAATATGTATGAAAAGTGATTTTTTTGCCCCTCCCCCCCAAAATTACAATAACTTAAGGGGGAAGAAACTGTTAGTTTTGTAATTTACAATGTGAATGTAATTTTTTTTTAACTTCTAAAATCTTTTTTAGTTTTATATTTGTTGTATTAAAAAAATATTGAGAGATAATGGTATTTGAAAAAGAAAAATATTAAATGTTGTTTTTGCATAACTCAATTTTTTAAACTAATATTTGATGGATTAATATTTTTCAGTTAACAATCAACTTGAAGAGGATGAATATGGATATGTAGATACCAAAGGGAAAAAAGCATCCTCCACCTTATTACAACAACTTCCTAGTCGTCATTTAGGTAATATGATTTATTTTTTATTAAGTTCTTTTATTTTATTTATTAGTTTTTCTATTCAAATGCTAGATTATTAATGACAAATCTTTTTTTATACTGAACAAATATTTATTAATGGCAGATTTAATATTTTATTTATATACAAATGAAAATTATCGAATTACAATAGTTGCTGTTCAATCTTCACAGATGAAAATTTTCTATTTTTAATATTTTTTTCATGCTTATTATTGCTATTTGCTGATCATAGGTATCATTTATATTGAAAATCTTTTGAAATTCAGATATGATTAATAATTCTTCATATCCATAATACTTCAGATTTTGATGCATCAAATTCAGAAATAAACTTGAAGTATATAGAATCATCCTTGTTAAAACTGTGGGCAACATTAGACTTCCAGTACATTTTCAGCTTTGGGAGTTGGAGGTACCAAAACTGATTCCATAAATAATTTCAATTTGTTATATGTTTAAACTTAGTGTTAGTGAATGTGATGCAATTTGGTATGGAAGTTTGAATGAATGCTAGCTCAGATGCTTCTTTTTTTGCCATCAAGACCATGTTAAAAATTATGAGAATTATCCTAAAGTAGCCCTCATTGTTTCAATATAAGACATTAATAAAACTAAAATTAATCAGGATTAACATTATTTAGTATTAAAATAAAGAATGTAATATATAATTATATTATTACATTTCTATTCTTTTTTATTATTTTATCCTGTTCCATTGTCAAAGCATTGTTTTAAAAATAAAAGCTTTAATGTAAATTATTATTCAAAAATGCTGTATTGTTTCTAATAGGTAATTATATACTCAGTTGATTGTAAATGTACATATTTCTCAAACACTTTTTTTTTAATTGTGGGATAGTAACTTTTTTTTCTGTGATTGAAGTATGACTGACAGAAGTTATCTGCCAAATGATACTCCTTTTAATTATAAGGCATTTATATGTGATGTATTTATTTATTTAAAAGTTTATTTGTTATGTAAATTTGTACTCTTGTTTTTTTTTAATTTAATTAATTCTCAGTATTTTGTAACTACTTTTTAAAACTTACTTTTTTTTAGAGGATATAACTGTTGATGATACAGATGAACCAGAAAACCCTAGTACCTCTTTACGTAGAAGGGATTCTCATTATCGGAAAGTGCGACTTAGGAATGCTTCCCTCAACTATCATAAAATAAATATTGGAGCTCAAAAAATTTATGAGGTTCAAAACTTTTAATTGTATTGCATTACCATTTATGCGCTATATTATCTTACATGTTGCTTATATTTGCTTCTTATATTATTTCTTTCATTGGTAATTAGAATTCTGCTAGCATTAGTGTTCGTAGATAATAATAATTTTGATTTCATATTCCTATATTAAATAAGTATTTCACAATAAGAAAAGAGAATAGTCAAATTAAAAAAAAGGTTGTTTTTTCCATCTTAGTTAATATTTGAAATGATAGTTTTGAAGCACTAAGAATAGTGCTTTTTCTTTCAAAAATTGTATGATTAAAATTTGTTGCTTCCTAAATGTTTGCATTAAATATATATATTTAGCAATGTTTTGTTGCTGGAAAAAAATAACTTGGTTTTTATAATAAATTTAAACTTACCATCTCTTATCTTATGTCTTGTCTGATATTTTCAAAATTAAAAAAACCTTGAAAATTCTCTGAATGTATTTAGGAGCCCAGAAAAATACTTGATTTTTCCTTGTTCTAGAAAAATGAATAAAATTTGCAGCTAATTATTATTAATTTTGGATTTGCTGGTCAATAAAGAAATAAAAAATTCTGAAGTTCTGAAAATGCTGCATTACAATTCCAAACAGCATTATAATAGTCAATTTTGGGAAAAAGAGATGACAAACTTGAAATTAGCATTATGACAGTTCCATACAGCATTATAATAGTCAGTTTTCAGAAAAAAAAATAGATGAAAATTTAAAGTTATCATTTTGTCTTTGTTATTAAGTATAAACTCATTTTCCAAAGGAAATTATGTTTGAGAATATATCTATTTAATGTTTTTCAATTAAAAAAAAAAGTCACTATTAAGATTTTTTTAAATAAATTTTTTACCTTTTTTTTTCTGACTGTTATCTATCACCTGAAATTATAGAACAATATTTTTGAATAAGATAGTGATTTTCATTGGACTTTTGAATAGGACTTTTTTTTTTGTTTTCAGATATTTAATCTTTATTATATTATAATTATTTTTTGAAATGGAATGCAAATATAAATGCTTTGCTTTGCATTTCCTACTGTTTAAATCATTTTACGGAATGCATCTTTTAATAAATTTAATTTAATGCATCTTTTCAGAAATTGTGATAGAATTAACAATTTTTAATGAATTTTTTTTAACTAAATTGTATATATGTGTTTGTGAAGAGAGCTTCATTTAATAATTTGTGTGATGTTAGAATCTAATGCTGTTGTGTGGTTCTAGCAATAAAGGCTGTCTGTATTGTTGGAACTCTAAACTTGCTTGGATCTGAAAGTTTTAGTCTATCAACTAAATAGCATTGTATATCTTCTTAGAGCTTTTCCTTAATTTAAGAGTAGTAAACTTAAAAGTAGTCCTGTATTTAAAAAATTATTGTGAAATTTTTTATTTAAGCATAGTATCTAGATTTTTATATCTAAAGAAAGTAATTTTATGATCCTTGAATTTTCTGAAAGCAATCTTTAGAAAAATCTCAAATTTAAGAAATAAATAAAAGTGAAACCCTTATTTTGTATTGAATTAATTTTTTTGTTAATTGAATTATATAATTTTGTGTACATAAAATAAAATATGTACTATATATATGCAATTCGGTATTACAAGTTTTTTTTTACTATCTATATTATTGATAAATGGTGAAATGTACAATACACATTGCAAAAATTTGAAAATCTAGTCAATTTGAAATTATTCAGTCACTAATGTAAAGTTTTTTTTTGTATGTGTCATTCTTCTTCAATATTTCAGATTTTTAATCTTCCAATGATTCTAAAACAATCATATTTGATTTACAGATACTAAATGCAGATTCAGATACTGATGAAACAGATAAGATGAAAACTTTGCGAGAAATGCACCAAAGTCTGACAGTCAAAAGACAGGTGAAAGAAAGACTTGATGCTGATAAGGAGAGAAAAATTGCTACTCAAGCCTTAGGCTGTTGGATACGATTTAAATTAGCATTTTTTATGGTAAATTTAGTTATTTATATTATTTTCTGCATATTTGAATCCACTTGTTATAAAGTTAAATAGTTTCTCAATAACTGATATATATTTTATCATGTTTTATTCTTATATTTATTTTATAACTGATCTAATCAAAGGAATAAAAACAGAATTTAAAAAAACATATAAAGGCTTAAAAATGTTAAATAATTTTGATAGGCAGGTACTTTGTCTGAAATTCTCAGTAACTTGTAGATGGTGTGTGTGTGTGTGTGTGTATATATATATATATATATATATATATATATTTGAAACTTTTAAAAGATAAGTAATAGCATTTTTATAACCATGAATGATATCCTTTATGAAATATTCTTTTTCCTTGTAAGAAAGTAGTAAGATTTTCCTGCCTAAAAACTTTAAATTAATTTGTAAATCTCTTTATATTGGTGATATATGTGTGTGTTTGTGTGTGTCTTTATATCTTAATTCAGCAAAGTTCAGGTTATTAACCTTTGCAACAATACAGCATTAAAAAAATTGTAAATAATGAAAATAATGATCCATAATTTTCCTAAGATCTCAAATACTCAGATTGAAAGTAATTATTTAAATTGGATTGAAGCAAATTTTGATCAACTAGGGGAAAAAATGCTTTCTAAAATATATATAAAAAATGCCCAAAGAAAATAATTTAACTTCCTTCAAAGCTCCTGGGAATGAATGAGAATAGGAACCACAATCTAATAAACTTTTTACTGATTAAAAATTTCACCATCTTCTTAATCACACTTTAAAAAATGTATATAAAATATGAATTTTCAATCCTGTAACTAATTATTATTCATGTTTATGTTAATTATTCTATTACATAAAAAATCTCTACCCAATTGCTTGATGCCAGAAGAGTTTATCATACTCATTCAGAGACAAAAAGACTAAATGCCTCAAGATTAGCATATGTCTCTGGGCTTTTTCGTAATGTCAGGACTAAATGTGATTAATTTTATTAACATAGTTACATATTTGTGTTTGTAAATTAATTACATATTTAAAGAATGATTTTTCAAGAATTTATGGAAATTTACAATTTTATTTATAAATGCATATCAGAAATAATGAATTTTTTTTAAAAAAATTGTATCAAGTAAATTACATATTTATAATAACCATTATAATATGTCTCTGGTATTTTTTAAAAATGGCAGTGATAAGTTATTTAAAGAACAAAAAATTTATTTCTAGACATGGCACAAATTTTGGCATGAAGTGAAAAGTATATCTTATGTTTTTGAACCTTGGCACTCATCAATCAAAACCATTCAAGGACAGTTTGGTTCAGGTGTTGCTTCATATTTCATCTTCTTGCGTTGGCTTTTATACATCAATATGTGGAATTTTTTCACTACGTTTTGCTTTGTTGTCATTCCCCAATTGATTGTTGAAACCAGAACAAATTATACATCACATTCTGGCAATTATACTTCTCATACCTTTCATGTTACTGATTTTCTAACAGGATCTGTAAGTATATTTTAATGAATAAATGTTTCAAATTATGCAAAGTGATTATTGTATGTACAACAGTCATAAGAAAATATTGCTTGTGTTGTGTTGTGAGTTCACAATTTTGTATGTCTGAAATATTATTGAAATTAAATAATATATATCTTATCTATAAAAATCGATTAGCTAAACTCTATTATGACACACTTTATATCAAAGTTATCTTAAATTCCATATGTATATGCATATTATTATTCTTTTACTCATTTCAAGTTTTATTAAATTTTGAAATTATTATTCAAAATTAAAAAAAATAGAAATAAAAAAAATGTTTTTGAATAATTTATTGTATCTTGGTTTTTGATTGAACCAAGATTAGCATTTGATTAAATAATGATTTTAAATAGCCCAATGGAAGAAAGAAGGGGAGATATTGGAAGAATCATTGCTAGCATATAAAGTCTGGGTCAGAATTTATGTCGAGAAAATACTAATTTATTACTTGTTCGGGACTGCAATTTTTACTATTGCATTGAATTAAAAAATAATTTGTCACATATATATTTATGCAAATACATATTGTAAAAATATTAAATTAATGTCTTTGTGAGCATTGGGATTCTACAGGCTAGATCATTTGACTTAGAGCTTTTAAATTTGACCAAATTTAGACAAATATTCTAACCATTTTCATTGTATCATCTAACAATTAATGACATGATTTTCTTCTCTAGTCAAAAGTACTGAAATAATATTTGTAATATTTACAGGGAAAATAAAAAAAGTGATGTTACAATGCCCTAAAACTTAGATGAACTACGCATGTATGTTTTGAATGGAATTATGATTCTGGTATCAATTACAAAAGTTCATATAAACTATAAATAGAACATATATAAGTAAAATAATGTGACTTTAATGTCTGAGAAATTGATGCTATTGTTCATATGAAGTTATATCTAAATGATATTATAGAAATTGAATATAATCAATATCCCTGTCAAATGGGTTGGTTACTAAAAGTGGCTATTGATAAATTCATATCAAGGTAAAGCTGCAACAACAAAAATAACAGTTTGAATTTTAAATTATACATCATATGCTCTATGCATAGCATTTAAAATTTACTATTTTTAGGAAAATGGTGCCAAACTGAAATGTTACTAAAAGTCAGGGGGAAAAAAAACATATCTAAATTTATGTGAATGGGGGGAAAATAAACTATGAAAACACAATGGTATTTCGAAAATATACAATGAAAAGATCATTTTCCATCTAATGCTTGGCATCTCTACTTTGATACTATCTTTTCTTTTTTTTAAAAAAAAGGATTTGGATGCAAATGTTAATTTCAATACTGATATCACTTGAGTGTTAGAAATTCTGGGTGCCATAAAATAATTTTTTTCTTTTGCAAAAAGTGATGACTTATTCTTATAAACATTTACAGACATGAAAAGTTTTTTAAAACTTGGATGACAAATATTTAAAAAATCAGGCTTTCCATTGAATTTTAGTTTTATGATATTCAAAGTACTTTAGTTAGACAATTATAAATGTTTGTTTTCTAATTCAGTTAAGAAAGCAGAAAACTGTGCTGATTTATATAAAAACTGTCGCCTAACCTTTTTGTTCCTAATAGACATATGCATCCCAGTGATAGGATGTTATTCCATATTCTCTGAATAAAACATACTCCTAACAATTTTGGCTATAATTGCCATATGTGTTTTGGACATCAGACTTCTTTCTCTATTGGGCAAATAAATCTTATTCTTACATAAATAATTGTAGGAAATACCATTTTTACATAGGATTTAAAATTTTACTCTGGTAAGAGCTGGGTTGAAAGAGTTAAATTATAGTTTAACAAAAGAGTTTGTTACATATTGCATTTTGCTGATTTACAAATATATTCATTTTAGATCATATGGCTTTGATCTTTGACTAGAATGTATATTAACAATCAAAATACTGGGTAATTACTCAGTTAAATATTAATTAAATTTTGAATAATTATTTTTGTGCTATATATATATATATATATATAAAATCTTATTAGAGTAATAAATATATTTTCATACATTTATAACTTGTGTTAAGTTAAGCTAAAAAAGTTTGTAAAAAATTAAATTTTGTATATTTTATTTAAAATTCTACAATATTTTTATTTTTTCTGCTGTTTTTTGTTATTTAATGTTCTTGTTCAAATGCATTTCAATATGTTTACTATAATCAGTATTGCACTTTAAAAAACACACACCTTTTGAAAATTTTTAATTAACAAGTTATGATAGTTATGTTTTGATGTATTTATAGTTAGGTTATCAGACTTTTTATGTAATGATTTTTCTGTTTCATTTCATGGAATTAATGTTTGAATGGCAGTATACAAGTTAATAATAAAAGATGTATCCTGTCAAGAAATTTCTTAAAATATTTTCAACTCTAGTTAATATGGCCTATAAAAATAATTAAATCTTTGATTATTTATGAATCAGTTTTAAAATTCTATTTTTTAAAAAAATTCGAATATTCTTTTTTCTTAAGAAAGGATAGAGAAAAGGAATTAAAATTTCGATTTTTTAAAAACTATTGTCAATTAATTTAATAGTAATGTAGTATTCTAATGTTAATTAGTATAAAAAAAACTATTTAAATAGAAATAACACAAAATTGTGCTTTGAATTTTATGAATTTAGGGAATTTATTTTTTAATTTTCTGGTTAATTATTTTTTTATTCAATTAAATCTGTATTTTAAAAGCTATTTAAACTCCTTGAAAATAAATAAACCAAACAGAATACATTTTTTTAAAAAAATCCTATAATTAAAAATAAATTGTAAAAGTGAATTATTAAATTCAAAACTGAAAAAAAAAAAAATTATTTGATTGAATAATATTTGTAATCTTGAAATTTTATAAACTAAATTATTTTAAGATTGAAATCCCATCTATTTCTGCTATAATGATGCATGCAAAATAACATTTATGTTTATAATCTTTTAAAATCATTTTTAGGGTTCGTTTTCTGATTCATTGTTTTATTTTGGACATTATTCCAATAAAATTATTGAAGTAATTCCAAATCTTCATTACAATATGCCATTGGCATATCTAATAACCATTGGAATAAATGCTGTCATTAATCTAATTGCAGTTAGTTCTAGGTAAGTCAAATTGTATTTGTAATAAATGAAATAATATGACTTATCTTATGTTGTTTCATTAATATTTTCTTAAATTTTTTTACAGTATAACAGCCACTTACCAGAAGAATTATGTTGATACTGCAGGAGGCATTAAAAATGTGTTTTGTAACAAAAT
>JAOUZG010028580.1:817748-846176 GCA_026289955.1 Argiope argentata
AATGGGATCAAAGTATGTATATTTATGTATATAAGTCTGTTATATGTATTTATATTAATTTATAGGATATCCCACAAAAGGGGAACAAAACTTTTTAATTGTACCTAGGCGTATATTTTCAGTTTCAAATTGGATGATCGTATGAAAACAATTTGGCTTCTATAGAGGCTGATAGTAAAAAATATATATATATATAAAAATTTGTGTGTAAAAGTATCAATTTATGTAATATATCCTTTACATCCATTTATACATACAGAAAGTTTCATATTTGTATCTACAGCAGTGGTTAACAAAGTTGACTGGACTCCGATCCATGTAACAAAAACTTAAAAATGTGCGATTCAGCTATTGGCTGCTTTAGAGAAAAGGCCACATAAATACTGGTAATGCTCAGTTGTGAGATTCGGAACTATTTAAATTGTACTGTAGTTCCAAAAACAGTCACTTTAGGAAAAGTGTTACCAATATCAATGAGGACTGCTGTTCAAATCAGAAAAAAACTTAAGTTTATTTATATTTTTTATTAAATACTTAAGTAACCTACAAACAGTTTATTTCAATGGAAAAGATGTATTTGTTTTCTATTTTTTGTCATTACAATTTTAGCATCAATTTCAATTTTAGTTACTTATAATCACAGTCAGTTTGATACATCCAATTTATTTGATTATTTAGTTTTAGTGTTGACCATAGCCGAAAATTTGGCCTCATGTAGGTACGAGATAGTGAAGGGGAGGAAAACTTTCATAGCTTCATCAATCAGGCAAGAGTAGCTCCCAAGTACCGCGAGCCAGAATTTCGTTTATTGCTTGCTATTGAAAGTATTTTTCAGTGATGTATTATCTGATTAATCAATGAGCTCTTCACTCTCTTTTGTTGACATATTAGTTGAAATGGGTTGCAAGTCAAATTTGATGTTTCAAGCTTTTTTATATCTTCCCGGAAATAGGTGTCAAAGTTATTCCTTAACAATGATAAATGAGTGGAAATTGCTGAGAGTACATTCATCTTTGGCTGCTCTTAGTTTTCTACAAAAAAGGTTTTAAGTGTTTCAAAACAATCATATTTACCATTCTTAATACAACTCTCCCACAAAATATGCTTTTTCATGAACGCTTTAATTCTATCATGAACTGCAAGAATATCAGATCTGTTTAAACCTTGCAGATGGATACAGAGTTTGTTTAACTTGAAAAAAATATCTGCCAATTATATAATCCTGAGAATGGAGTATATAACTTGGAATTCGTCCAGTAGATGTTCAATACATTCTGTTTTTCCTTCAAAGTAAATTGTTACTTCATTCTGTAGTTCTGCTAATCGTGTCAATACTTTCTCCCTGGATAACCTCTGTATGCAGAAGAAGAGATTTATGAAGACTATCAATTTCATATCACAGCTTTTGAAACATTTTTATTGCTGTATTTAGCAAAATTTTTAAATAATCAGATAATACTTTTGAAACCAGGTCTTCTCTGTAAAGGCAATAAGTCTAAAAGCCCAGATACCTTCTTCAGGAACTCTTGTTACCACACTTCTATTTTTCCCACATATAGCATAATGACACAGTCCTTCCATTCTAAACCTTTTTGTCCTTTAGTTCGGTTCTTCCATTCAAAACCCTTTCCTAAGCACACAGGTGTCAGCATAGAGATATAAATATAGCAGACAAACTATATGGTTGCCTGTAAGTGAAAGCATCCACTCTGTAGAAAGATTTAAAAAAATTGTGGATGTGTGCTGCTGAACAAGGTTCCAATCCATCTCACATTTCAGGGTCCACTCATTATTTGTTTGTGACCCATAGTTTGGGAACTCATGATCTACAGAATTTGCAGAGATGTGTTTATTTTTAATTCTTAAATTTAGATGTAAAAAATTATTTCAGATTTTCAAATTTTTCAACCCAAAAAATTATATCAAATATTAATCTCTTAGTATATTATTAAATCATCATGACTTAAAATTTTTACTCACCATGCATAATGTTGTTTATTCTAAATATTACACTATACCATTCACAGAATCATATCACTTTTTGACTTATTTGCCCTTTTCTGTATAAATCAAATTTCAAAGTCTGATAAACACATACATATATATAACACATACACACAGAGAGAGAATGAGATAGATTACTGCTGAAGTTTCAGAAATTAATACTCAAATAAATGGATTGGCAAATAAAAATAATAACATTATAATGCTTTTTAATAAGTAAATATTAAATGATTTGAATTATGAAAGAAAGATTATTTTGCATTTTATTTCATTAGAGTTCCTTAATTATGCTTTCTAAAGAGCATAAGGAAAATAATCAATTTCCTTCTGCCCTTTAACATGCCAAATTGTCTGGTAAAATTTTAAATAATAGTAATAGTTTTTTTTTCTGTATGTTAACATAAATATTTATTTAATATACTATTATTTCAAGTGATGTTGGATTGGTGTTTGCTGACTACTTCATCTTGCTTTTTCCACTGACAAATAGGATTATTAGAGATTATTGTTATTTTATTTTAATTTACACATCAGTGCTATTTGTGCACTTCCTCTTATATTGTATAAAAATACAGAGGAAGCACAAAGAATTTTTTCTACATTTCATTGGCATTCCTCAAAAAGTGAGAAAAAAAAAGTGTATGAAATGTTCTGATTTTTTAAAAATAATTTATTTTTATTTAATGTATTAAAATTTTATATTGTAAGTTTTGAATTGATATATGTCATATTGTAAATTTTAGAAGTTTGTAAGCTGAGTAAAAGTATGAGGAAAATTTATTTAGAAATACTGTTAAATATCACTTTTTAAATGTTATATATTTTTAAAAAATAGTTTTTATGCAAGCTATTTCATTCAAAATTTTTTTAAATTTGCTATGTATTTTTAGGAGCTTATATATATGAAGGTGCAGGAAGAAAGAAAAAGAAGTGTTAAGCAGAAAATTATACAAAGAGCATTAATTGTATTGATTAGTTTGCTTTGTTTAGCAGCAATAGGAGGTGTTGGCTTCCTAATTTATTACTTATTGGAAAAGAAAGCATTAAAGGTTTGTTCAAACTAGATATTTTTCACATCTTTGTTTATGAATACTGTTATTCTTTGATACTGTTTATTCTTTTCATTTGTTTTAATAAATTGAAATATAGTTAATTGTTTCAACAAATTGAAATGTAGTTATCTCATAATATTGTCAAATACTGTGTATAGTCCATATTTGTAATTTTTTTAATTGACAATATTAAAAAGTAGCAGTTAAATTTTAATATTACATTTACTTTTTTACTCCTGTTCTTTTATTTATTATTTGTATTTTAGTGAAAATTGGTGCCCTTATCAACCAGTCTTTGTTAGAAGAATTTTACTGTGTTATAAATAAATTAATGAATTACATGAGTTCATTGGAATCAGCTTATTGCAAACTAAAATGTTGATGTACTACAAAATAAAAGTGGAAGTGAATATCTTACTATGGAGCTAATGATTGAAAAAAATATATGTTTTTACTGCTTTGACTGATGAGTTTGAATTAAATTATAGCATTATAACTTGAATATCAGATTGAATTAAAATATTATTAAATTGAAGGCTTACATTTCATAAAAAGGAAATATCATTAAAAAGTATTTTTTGTATCTTAATACAAAGACTATTTTTGTAAGATAATTATATAATTAACTTTTTTTATTTGTTGAAATATTTATCAATGAAAGATCTTGCATCCTTAATTATGGTTTGATGTATCTGTATTTAATTCAGAGCTTTATCATATATTCCTCAATTCTATACAGTACTTTTAGTTCATATATAAAAAGAAAAAGACTAGAGAACAAATTAATAATTCATTCTTTTGCAAATGATTGTTTACTCATAATATTTATAGCATAAATTTAGATAATCGATTTAAATGAAATACAATTTCTAACACCAAATGAAAGCATTAGTTCAAATTATGCTAGCACATTAAACATAGAGTATTCTAATAGATAAAAAATGCCTATGAGATTACAAAATTCAGTTACTGAACTGAATAAAACTGCAAAATCACAAGTTATTGAGATTGGACACCAATAAAGGTTTGTCTTGTAGCATCTGTAGAAATTCAGGGCAGAGTGGCCATTGATAATGTTATAAATTTCAAAAACTGTCAAATGAAATTGTGAAATTTTTATTGTGTTAAGGCTGGAGGACTAATGTTTTCCCCCCTTTGAAGATTGTACAATGGTGTTTTAAAGATTTCTGTCAGAGGTGGGGGTGGAAAACAATCATTGGTGATTTATCTAGAGGATAATTAATGTGGCGTTTTGGGGGTTTGGAAGGCAGGTTTTTTGTTTTATACTATTTTGAATTTAGCAATTCTCTTGAATGATCAAACTGTTGTGAAATCATTTGGCTTGAATTGAAACATTCTACAGTTTACATTTGGTGAATATTTTTTATTCTCTCCTTAAGTTCCTGCATTTGATGATCACTTACTACAGAAGAAAAAGAATTTCAACATGATTGGAAAAATACATGAAATAAATAGTGATTGTTAAAAACTAATTAGGTTAAAAGTGGTATTGCATTTTTTTTTAAATTAGAGGTTATGAATTTGAAATTTTGTACCAGTTTATATATGATTAACTGCAGTTCCTAATATTATCATACTATAAATTTAAATAATGAATTATTAAGTTTTAAAATTAATTTATATTGGAAAAAATTATTAAAATGTTTGCAAGTTTTTTCTTTCTTGTTTAACTGAAGTTTATCTTCTATGTTTAGGTTGATGTAAAAATTTTACAAGATATGGCACTATCATTAACTGTCACTAGTATTGCTATTGTATCATATTTTGTATTAAAATATGCAACAAAACTGGAATTATATTTATCACACAGACTGAGGCTATACTTAACAATGATAAGGTAAGAGGGCATTTTGTTAATATTGCATGTATGTAATTTTTTTATTGTCATATTTATCATTTTCTATGATTCTTTATACATTTAGATAAAACTTTTTAATTGAATTGATTTGTTTTTAAATTTAGATTTATATTTTACATTATATGGTACTTTATATTTTGTAAATAAAATTCTTTTCTTATTTGATTAGTTTTTGTTTATTTTTATTCACTTTTTATAATAGAATGAGTTTATTCAAAATAAAAATAAAGACAATTGTGTCATTTAATAAATTGTCAGAATTTTAAACTTTGAATTTTTATAAATTTGGTTTTTGAGGGATTGTATATATATAGCTTGATGGTGAAGTTTGTATTTTATATAATAAAAAATTAATTAGAATTTATTTAAAAATGAAAAATATTACATTTTTCAAAAAAAAATTTTTAGGGTTGTGACATTAAGAATTGTTATGCTGGGAATAATTGCATATTTTTGGATCTTTATATTTAAACCTCCAAGAAATATGAAAGTGGTAAGTGGTAATTTTATTTTTATTATCAAATTTTTTTTATAAAACTTTTCAGAATGTTAATAATTAATATTATTTGTCATTAAATTGAACTTTTTAGAAGTATTTTATTGTAAAATAAACTGGTTTTTAAAATGGTAGTATATTATGTGCTTTAAGATTTTGTCTAGTTTAAAAAAAAGTAAGACATTTCAAGTAACTAATGTCAAAATGAAAAGCATTTCTAGTAGCCTTTAAATAAAATATCTAAAAATCGAAAGATGTTGTCTAAATGAAAGCTGTAAAAATATTTATAATACTTTTTTTCTTTATCATGCTTATTATTTTCAGCAGAAACTAGAGTTTTTAAATTAGGTATTAAGCAAATATTTCTGTTATATAATTTTAGATATTTTTTATTTTGATGTTTTTAAATGGTCATAACTTTTCTTTACTAAATCTTGTTTAATTAACATAAGCCATCTAAATTTGTTATTTTTAAAAAATGATAAATTAAAATTGGCCTTTCCATTCTTTCATTAAAGTTATTGCAAAATGCTTAGTATGAAGTATTGTAAAATTTAAAAATATGTATAATTTATTGTTTTGTTTTACATTTTTTGTTAAATTTCATTGAAATGAAATATAGATTATAAATTTTTTATATTAAAAAGATTTTCCTTACATCTTTTATATATCTCAAATTCATTTGTAAATTTCATTTTATAAAACAATTCTACTTCTGAAGCGAAAATAATTAAATAATTAATTTTCTCTAAAACTATAATTTGTTTACTTTTCTTTCTAGTGTTATGAAACTGAACTTGGGAAAGAAATTTATCGTCTCATACTTGTTAATTTTCTGATAGAAACCTTGATTTTTACATTAATTGGAGAATACGGAAGAAAATTAATTAGTTTATATTTTTCTTCTGTTGGGCGTGCTACATTTGATGTGGCTTATAATACTCTTGACTTGATATATTATCAAACTCTTGCATGGTAAGTTTTTATTTTTTTATTTTTAACCTATGAGGTACTAAAAACATCAAATTTCAAACATCATAATTTCTTTAAAGCTGACAACAGTTCATTACTCTATTCTCTCATTAAAAATACTCTTCAATGTGTCTTTTGAAGATTTGGGTAAATTTAATTAACTTAAAATATCATAACTATTTTATTTATTTATTTATTTGAAACTTCTTCCATAACTTTAAAAAAAAGTTATTTAGAAAATTCTTTCTATATTATTCATGGAATTGTATGCTATTCATGGTACTTAATTTGCCAAATGTTATGTACAGTAGAGAATATAAATTTAATCTAAATTATTTTTTGTAACATTTGCTATGGTAATATGTGATTGTAGTTAATTCAGAACTAGCGTAATTTATGAAGAAGCCTAAAGTGTCTCTTTTGTTAGTAATTTAACTTGCATTTTTTTATTTTGCCAATTTTTTAAAAACTATTTAGACAAAATTCAGACTGGATTTTCATTTCTTTCTCTCTGTATTAAAAAAAAATTAAATAATTTATCTTCTTTTTATTCATTTGATAGTGAATTCTAAAATCCTGTAAGATTATAGATTTTTTTTAAAGCACTTATTAGAATTACAAATGTCGTTTTTCATTTTACTGTCAGTGCATTTAATTTGTTCTAATTTTTGTAAATAAATTTTTTTTAAATATCTTCTAAAGTATTATATGCAATTATGCATTCATTTATAAATTTTCAAAATAAATTAAGTTAATTATTTTCTTAGCATGAATAAGGAGAATTTATCTGAAGAAAATGAATTTTTAATTTATTTACAGAAGCAAAGCATTATCTTTAAAAAAAACTATTAACTTGTGATAATGCAAAGATTTGTTTATGGAATATTTACCTACTATTTTTGCAGAATATTATTGATCCTTTGCAAACAGCAGTTTTAAAAAGTTCTTAGATGCTACCTATTATTTTGAGTATTTAGTATTTTATTCTATAAAAGAATGCATAGAGCACATGAGATGCTGAAAGGGGTTCTAGTGGTATTTTTCTTTTAAAATATTTGCTATTTTAACCTAAATACAAATTTAAATATGGAAAATGTCGTTATTCAATGTGTGGAACTGGCTCGCCATTTTAGTACAAAAGATTAAGCCAATCTATAAATTCAGAGACAAAATGCTTGGATGTATGTCTGCTGTACCTTTTTTTTTTTTTTTTTTTAGAAATTGAATTAAATCATACTCTTTTGAATTTTGTCCCTCTTATTTATAATTGAATGAAGAAAAAAAAACAAAACACTGCAAAGCTGTTAAGGAATGTATCTAATGCTATATGTGATGAATAACAAGTATTATTTTTTTTAATCAATTGAAATAACTTTATCAATTGAATTTTTAAATTTTTTTAGGATAGAATCATGCAAATTGTAAGATCTTCAGCTCTTTTGAACTGTGTTTTAGCAGCTTTAAATACTCAGTATTGATGTTTTTTTTTAATAAAAAATTATTTAAAATACATATTTAGTAACTTTTTAAAATATAAATATTTTAATATTTTTTTTTTCAGGATTGCAATTTTTTGTGTACCTTTGGGATCTTTAATGATTATTATTATTTTAATTCTTTTGTTCTACATTAAAAAATCATCAATGGCTTTTACTTCTAAACCACCTGTACGATCTTGGTCAGTGAATGAGGCACAAACCTTTTATTTAGTTCTAACTTTTGTTATGTTCTTTTTTTCTGCTGTTACTGTTGGATATTCTATCTTTGGGTAAGTTATGATTTTTCCTAAATTTTTTTAAAAATTCTATTGTAGCCTATGTGATTTTGTTTTAAAAATATGAAGTTTATTTATTGTGTATTTGATTAACTGTAAATTGGTTTCGTTATTTTTATATATAATGTAGTGTGATTGAGTTTTACAACACTTATAGAAATTCATAGAAAAATATGCAATACCTCAAAAATATTTTAAGAATTCCTTTATATTTTGATGTTTTGATGATAATTTCTTTTTTCTCCACTTTAATTATTTAAAGTTGTTCATGCTAAAAAATAAATATTTTTTGGGGGGCATTTTTTTAATGATTTCTAAAATGCAAATATATAATTATTTTTAAATAAAGCTAAAAGACTTGAGAATTTCATCCTCTATTGTCAATTATTTTTTAATGAATGCATTTTTTAATTGAGTAATATTAAAAGAATTTTTTTCATTTTTACGAATTTTATAACAATGCTAGTTGGATTATCTGATATAGATCAGAACCATCTGACTGCGGACCTTATCGTGACTATCAAAAAACTGCAGATATTGTCAGTAAAGTATTCTTTGGAAAGGATGAGAAAGGCATATTCACAAAAATTATAACCTACATAACTTCGCCTGGTGTCCTGTTTGCCATTTTCTGTGCTTTAGGGTATGTAGAAAATTTTACATTTATAATTTGAAATCAGATATAAATGCTACCTTCTAATGACCTATTTATTTAAATAATTTTTTAAATCCATTAAATGAAATTGATTGATACATTTTAAAATTGTAATGATAAAGAACTATCTTTTTAAATTTTTTAAAACCTACTATAAATTAAAAATATATATATTAATTTTATTTTATTCCTATTACATAGTTTTAATTTATTTTATTATATGTATTATATATACTGCTATTTTAGTAATTATTTTTAATCCGTAGTAAATTTTTAATTTATGAAAACTATGGTTATTGTATTTTGCATTTTTAAATACTTTTATTTAAGTCCTGTTAGCAGGTTTACTGTTTTACTAAATTATAATGAAAAAAAAAGTACAGCTTGTTTTTAATTTTCATGTTATATTACTTAAAATCCTTTGCAACTGAATATAATAGCCAAAAGAAAGATTAATTTTTCTGTTGTTACATTTTAGAAAATCATTTTGAATTTGAGTTCTGCAGTTTAATTCTTCCATTCACTCCTAATTCAATAACTACGTAATTTGTGTTTAAAAAAAACTTATTTAATTATTGTTATGCAACTAATACATTCTTTTTTAGTTTGGTTGTTTATTATATGAGAGCTCAGGCTAAAGCACACATATCTGTTATCAAGAAAATACGAGAGCAGCTAATATTGGTAATATTTTTATTTAAATTTCTTTTTAATATTTATACATGCTTTTAAATTCTAAATTAGTATATAGCTTATAGATTATATAAATTCTTTTACTTATATTTTTTATTCTATTAATATGTATTTACTAATTAATACAAATATGAAATTTTGAAGGAAATATCATCTAACTGTAGAAATTATACCTGTGATTTTTCTTAAAGATTTTTTAAAATCAGCTATTGTTTTTCAAAAAGATAATCTTATCTGTTCTACATACATAAAATATGTTTTACTAAATGCACCCTGAATACCTGATTTTTCTTCAATCAGAATCAATGAACCCTCCTTTGAATGATAAAATTTCAAAATAGTAATAATAATAATAATAAAATGTTTGACACTGGAAGTTAATAAATAAGAACAAAAAATACATTAAAAAACGAAATGGATTGTGTCATTCAATTTAATGAGGTATTTTTTTGTATGATATTTGATATGATACAGTGCAACATTTTGCTGGACTATTGAAATATTAGGATTTAAATGAAATTATCCCAATCATTGTTCTCCCGAAAGAAAGAAACAATTTTCACGCCTAACTTGTGATGATTTTCCATATTAAGGACATTTTTTTTTGTCAGAAATTATTGGAAAATGTCTAATCCTATCTGTATGAAAATCACAATATGATACATAAAAGGCTTCAAATTTCTTTCATTCCTTATTTTGTTGTTCCCTTGCATTTCATGTAGCCCTTCGTCTTTTTTTGGAGTTATTTGCACCATACTTAATAGAAATTTATGCCCAAAATTTCCATAAAAACAACATGTTGACATTCTTTTCTTTGTTTTCATTCAATATGATCAAATTTATGATATAAAATCCAAGTATTTATGGCAGTCAGATCCAGCAGATGACAAAACAATATGAAATATTTTTTAATTTCTTATTTTCATGCTACATCAACAAAACTGTTTAAAAGATGGATCCCCTATATATTTATTATATGCACAGATGTCAATGGACAAGTTGTGGGAAGCCTTTCTTTATAATTTTTTATTAATCTGTGATAATTATCCACTGAATGATGAGGCTGTTACTTTTTTTTATTATCTTTCTATGTTAACTTTCCATTTTAATGGAAAATGCAATTGACAATTAGTAATCACTTCTCATTGATATTATGATTAATTTTATATTATGTGTATGGGTATCCAAAATTTTTATTACTAACATGCAAATTGAATTATGTATCAAATTTGAAGCAACATGTAGCTAAGAACAAATAGCTATTATTCATATGCATTAGAAAAAAAAGTTTGAGTTCAAAAAATGTAAAAAAATCCATTCTTTTAAAGGAATAAAACTATTGAGAATAAAATATCTCTCTGGCCTATTTCAAATGAATTAGAGAATTATGTAGCTTGCTATACAATTGTTCTTACTTTAGATTGCAACTCTGATTGATTTGATATTTATAGAATCAAATATTTCAGCAGTGATGAAAATAATAATGAAGAAATAGTATGGAAATCCCTCTGTGAAAAAAGCCATTCAATCTTTGAAAATTGTGCAAATGCTTTCCCCCTGTCCCAATTTTGTGAAAATTTATATGTATTAAGAATATGATTTGCAATTTAGTTGATAAAAACTATACACAAAGTAAAAACAAATTTCAATAGAAACTAATTTTATTGATGTCCAAATCATTGCGACGGTTAGAAATAAAAGATATGCAGTCAATCTAAGATAATTTTTATTTCATGGTTTGAGTTTTGTTTTTGTAATACTTCTGTTATAGCATTTCCTCATTTATAAAATTTATTTCTTTTCAGTGCCTTAATAATGTTAAATTAAGGTTATATTACCAATATGATTTGATTATTGTTTTCTGCTTAATGACTGAAAATCAGCATAGTATATTTTCATGTGAAAATATTTATTACAAATTCAGTTTTTATTTCCTATTATTCAAAAATGATTTGTGAATATATTTGTAAATACAAGTTCTTTGTTGTTGTTTTAAAAAAATTCGGATTTAAACAATAAGCAACAGAAAAAACGTTTTTATTATTTCTCTTAAACTAAATTGTTTGTACGAGTATTTAACCCTCGCTTTTACTGCACAATTTTTTTAAGTGACCCTAAACCCTCTCTGAAAGAACTCTTTGGTGCATGGCTAAGTATGCATCTTTCTAAGTAACTATTCTGAAATCAGTTTTTTAAAATATTATGTTTCAAAATTCTGATGAATTAATTAATTTGCGTGTTATTTTATTTTTTAAAATCTATTGTATTTTTATGCGAAGTTATACTTTATATATAAATTGTGGGATTTATTTATTTTCTTTATAGGCAAGTAAAGACAAGGTTTTCCTGTTAAAATTGTTTGATGAAGCATTTCTTGCACATTGGCAAACCAAAAGTTTGGCAAATGTCAATAAAGATCAAGGTAAAAATGTCTAACAACAATTTTTTTTCCTGACAGTTAAAATATTTTATAATGTAGGTGTATTTAGCTCATTAATTTATTTCTTAAGTTGTTTTTTCATAAATTTTGTCTAATTTAAATCATTTTATAAAACTAAAATACTTATTGCTTCAATATATTCTTGAAAATATTTAATTTGCTGATGATAAAAATTTTGCAATCTTTATTGGATGATAAAATTTATTACAGATTGAGTAAATCTTTAATTATTTCCCCAGGGATTTCTTGATATCCACTGTGAACTTATTTTTTCTCTTAATATAAACATTTAGGATATTTGTTTATATTTTTATTATTTTTATACTTTAAAAAATTAATAGTGATAATTTCTTTAAAGAAGGTTACAATATAGAATAGAATTAGACTGATTTTGATATTAAAAAAAGCAAATTATTAATGCCAGAATCGGAAAAATAATAGTGTAGACATGATCAGTGGCTTTAATATTCAGTTTTGAATGTGGTTATTAAAGCAATTGCATTATATGTATATATTATAACTAGTGTATTATATTTTCTTAATACTAATACATTTACTTGATATAATGAATCTTTTTACATAATTTACAGTTTCATTCTTTTAAATTTAAACCTTATAATATTCACAGATTAATCTGTTGTATAATGTTGAAAGTTACTTTTATGTATGAATTTTTTTTTTCTTTGTCTGTCAATGTTTTTTACTTTATACCTGAGCCATGTCCAATTATTTGAATTTCTGCATTTCTGAATTGGCTCTAGCCAACTTATTGAGATAATTGGAGCTCCACTGCATTTTAAAAGAAATTGCATTTAAGCCATTTGCTTTTTTATTATCATTCGATGTACTCTTTACACGATTTCTTTATTTTTTATACAGCTCATAAGAGCTATAAATAAGAGCTATAAGGAAAAGAAAATGTACTTTAGAAAAAAAAAAAGTGAAAAATGTTTGATTTTATTCACTTTTCTTTCTTTCATGCTAGGATTGGATATTTTGAATGTAAACTCCGTCTATGTAATACTATTATTATATTCAATATAATTTTCTTTCATTAAGATTATTTATGATTTAGAATTTTTTTGCCTTTTATTTATAAGCCTATACTTATAACTGCATGAGATTACCTGAATGTATGGCAAAAATATTATTGCATTATGTGGATAACCTTTTTCAGTTTTGGTTAATTTTAGCACAACTTAGTCAAAATAATTACAAATAAGATACCGACTTGGAAAAGCAATTTTGTTTTAATACTTCTGTCTGAAGACTTCTTGGTACTTAAAATGCAATCCTTCTTTTAGAATTGACATTCTTATAAATTAATTAAAATCTATGGATTGCTTCATTATTATCTCTACTATAAATAGTTATGAAATGCGCCTTGCATTTGACTTTTAATCCATTAGCTATTGTAGATTATTTTGTTGGTTATATTAACCTACCAGGACATTTTTTCAAGTCCTGAATGCAGTTCTAATCATGGAAGTAAATTTCTAATTCATATATTAATGCACTATGTTTTTTAAATTGTTGAAGGTATTGGCTTATTTTGAATTTCTTAATTATGTAGTTGCTTTGGATATACATATTGCTGAAATTTTGTTGCAAATTTAATGCTTCAATTTTAATGGCTGTTTTGCTTGGTTTTTCTAATTTAGATTTAAATAGAATAGTTATGCTTTGCATAAATCTTAGATTTTTTGATGATTTATATGCTTCTTTTTGTAATAACATTTTGCATTTTGTTGCTATTGTTCCTTCAGACTCAAAACAGTCGCCACATCAAAGGAATGGTGTTAGTAGCCAGCATGAGGTTTTTAATGAAGGGTACACAGAATATAATGATCATCCTCTTGAATCTCCAATCCACAAGAAATTTTCCCCTAGCTATATACCAGCTAAAGTACCTATCAATATAATAAATCATGAAAATACATCTCCTGGTTTTAATAACATAAATAACGTTTCTGCAAGAAGTGATGGCTATCGATCTCCTATTGCATCTTTTGGAAAGGAATCTCCTCTTCAAATGCGCAGGGGATCTCCTTATCCAGTCCATCAGCATGGTTTTCGACACTTATGTGATGATAGTCATAAACAAACTCACACAGATTAAATTTAACTATTGTTGTTTTAATATTTATGTTGGAAATATAATTTGGTATATTTTGAATGAAAGTGATCAGGAATTAATTTTTTTAGAATTAATTATTTTATTTTCTGTTTTTTAATACTTTTTTGATATGTCAAAAAATCATATATTTAAATTTCCTTTCATATGAAATCTTGAGTTATATTTAGTATTTTATTTAATGATTGATAAATAAATCATCTACAAGAGTGTGTAGTATTTTTAGAATTATAGTAAAGAAGATAAAAAATGAAAGGCTGTTTCCTGTCTGAAAATTACAATAAATTAGGTTAAAACATTAATTTATGAATTAATTGATTCAAATTGTATGCTATTGCATTTTTGTGTGTTTTAAAGATGGATCTTTTAATTTGTATGATATTTCTAAAGATAATTTTGTAATGTGATAATTTGTTCCTTACTAAGGGGAACAAATTATCACATTACAAAATTATCATTGATAATTTTTTTCTTATAATAATTTGATTTATTTTCCTGATTCCTTTCAATTTTGCCTATTGTATCAAGTAAGTACAATTTAATAGAAGGTTGCAATTTTATTTTTTTCGTTTAGAAATGTTCATTTGAGAGGTTTTTCTGGGCATAAAATGATTTAACAGGAATTTTTATCATGTGTCTTTTTTTTATTATTTATTTATTTTGTTAATGCTGAATGCTTGAAAGACTAATGTTACTTTAATTTTGTATGTTCCTATTTTGGTATGATGATATAGACAAATTTATGGCATTACAATTGTCCTAAATGCAGGGTATTCTTCATATGTACAAAATAATAATAATTATTATTATTATATAATGCATAAGCTGGGCTTATTCAAATAGTTATATATTTTGTGATTTTTGAAACTTTTTGATGTTATATATGTGGATTTGTGCCTTTTACTAATAATATTTTGTTTTTATGATGTATCAATTGACATTTATTTAATTTTATTCTATAGAATTGATTTCTCCTTTAATTATTAATAGCAAAGCTTTTATGCCCATAGCTATAATATGTACTCTTTCTTTCCTTTTTTTTTTTTTTTTTTTGCTTTCTGCTCTTAACTATATATTTAATTTTGCTTATTGTGATATTTGAGTTCTAAATTTATTGACTGGAATATTTTGGGTTTAATTTTGTTATACAGAACACCAAATGTTTTTTTTTATCAACTTAAAATTTATTTGTCAGTTATTAATATGAATTCATTTTCAAATGTAATTTTATAACAGTGAACTGAAATTTCTTTCATTATTGCTGTGCAAAAATAAATTCTTTTGGCATTGAAAAAGTTAATAAATGGTAAGGAATTTTTCAATAGTGTATTTCTATTATGTTTAATTTGGCTGTATTTTAATCTTTAGTATTTAATATTATTTCTTATTTTGGGTGGTTGAGCATAATGGCTATAATAAATGTATAATACAAATAAATAAATGATGGGGACGTAAGTTTGTATTATATTTCAAAATTTGATGAAAGGTTTCATTCTTTTAGATTCACAAAATTTATTTAAAACCATCAATATTGGTGTCTCTGTTATAGAAAAATGATGTACGAAATCTTAAGTCCTAAAAAAAGTTTTCCTATTCAGAAATCCTTCATTATATTTTAAGTAAAAAGATAAAATTTATACATAATAAATTAATAGTTGTAATCTGTTGTATTGTGTTTTATGTAATTTTGTAAGTTTTTTTTTATAATTAATCTTTTTCTAAATATATTTTTTTCAGTTAAAATTTTCAAAATGAAAGAATTTGACTAAGCATCTTATATCTTTTATTTTTCTGATTTTTAAAATCCAAATAATTACTTTGTCAACCCTATGTGAATTTTTCAAAAAAATATATTATGCCATACAAATTTAAATACAGTTCATATTTAAATTAGCTTTTTTATTTCTTAATATTTTTTATATATCTTCGTACAATTTTAATTTATTTTTATACATTTGCATGAATGCTAATACCTATTAAAAATGGATTAAAGAGGATTATTGAAAAAAAAAACTGATTAAAAATATGAAATAAATGAAAGTTTATCAAAATTGTGATTTTCTGCATTCTTTCAATTTGCGATGGAAATAGCAAGTGATAATTCACTATAAAGAATTTATATTTTTGTTTTAATAATATTAATGTATATTAAAAGTTTAGTTAATTCAAGATTTTCTACAAATCAAAGGCATGCTTTATTCTGATATCACGTAGTTCAAGTTTTGTGATTTTGTTCTAGAATTACAAATGATTTTGTGCCTTATTAGTATCTGTGAAAATTTTTTATGTACAGTATTTAAAATATCTATTTGTTATCGCAGATTGTGATTTTTGATATCTGAAAATTTTATAACTTTTGCTTTGAAGCATTTTTTTAAAAACTTAAATATACAGTGTTGCTTATGATAATATACAGATTTTTATATGTTTATAACACTCATGTGGACATTAATTATATCATATTTTATATTACAAAGTGTGTGTATTTGTTCCTGTTCTGTAATATTTATATCTAGAATTATTCAGAAATATTTTTAGTTCAATATCATGTATGTATTTTCATGATTGTTGATTTCTAGATTTGTTTTTCTATCTGCTTGCTTCTGAATTATATTCATTCATGTGAGTTATGTGGCTGTCCTCCTCTCCCTCCCAATCTAGTCTGTTTAATGTTTGTTCTGAACTTCAACTATATTCATTCTAGGATTTAATAGTTAAAAATGTGTTTTCTAGTCTGATTAATTTTGTCTTATTTTTGATATTAATGACAATTTCCTCTATAGTTAATTTATTAAAAAAATCACATTAGATGAAATCATTTGAAAAAAAAAGTTAGAATGTGCAATTCCCATTCTCTTACCCCTTTCTTTTTCCTTTGTTTTTTTTTTTTAAATCTTTGTTTTGTCCACATTTTACTCAGGAATCTCATCTCAATGGTTGTATATTATAAAAAGTGTCCATTTTTCTCTAAAAAAAGTATGGTCATAAAATAATTTAATAAACAACACAATATGATTCATTGTATATGTGGTAAATCTAAATTTTAATAAAGTGCTGGATTTTTTTAAAAAAAATTATATAATGTTGCCCTTTTTTGGATATTTGTAATTCATAAAATTTTAAACATTGATGTATATATTGTATTTTAATGTTAAAAAAATATATAGAACTACAAAAAAGCTAATATAATTTATTTAGAAATATTGTCTGTTAATGCCTTCACTTTTTAAGATGCAATAAATATATTTTCAGAATTTGATTAATAGTTTAGTTTATGCTTTGTTAAATATTTTTCAATTCAATAATATTTTTGTCATTTAAAATGTATTTATTTTGCCGTTTTTAATTAGATTCACAAAAATACTACCTTGAATTTAAATTGCTTGTGATTTATTATTATTTACAGTTATTAAATACAAATATATAATTAACAATTATATTATATTATTTTATATCTAATGTATATGATATATGGATAAGCGTTTTATATTTATTAATTTTTTTCCTTCCTAATAGATATGAAAAATCTGTGAAACTATGCTATGCTGATTCATCATTTGTAAATGTAAATTTTAATAATATTGTCAGAAATTGTATTATATTTTTTATCATATTTTGAATAAAAGTGGAGTGTTTAATAAAATAATATTGAGTACATATTTATATTTTTCATCATCCAAATTATTTCTCCTTAATTACATAAAAATAGCATTTAATTTAACTGATTTGTTTCTATGGAAAAAAATGTTTTAATGATTTTATATGAATGTTTAAAACATCACAGGAAATAAAGACTATTTAATCATTAATTATATATATCAGTTTTCATAATACCTCATTGATATAAGTTTGTGAGCTTACCCGATTACTTGATCATAATGAAATATATGAAATTTGTTTACTCTTTGTAGAACATGGATTTTGTTGTATTTTAATCCTTTGATAATCCAGACACTATGCATGGGAGTGTTAGCTAAACATATGCTACCAAGGCCCGTCTTTATGTATCTTATATCTGAAATAGGATCAAACCTGGTAAAAATAAAAAAAACACTGCATAATGAAATTGAATATATGGGAAGAATACTCTAAAAAGTGTAGTCCAAATGTTGTGTTTCCTGCTGTTTTTTTAATCCTTCATCTGGCTTGCAATATAAAAAGTTCTTTGTACAATCAATCATAATTGTTTTTAAGAGATTCAGATATTGGTTAGTTTCCAGTTAATGGGTTCAATTTATTAATTATAAATAACTTAAATATCTTATAAGTTCATGAAGGATATTTATTGTGTGGTACTTTACAAAATCCATGATTTATGTATTCATAAGTCTATGAAGATGGAATTTTATTATTGCTTGGCTAAAGCGACTTTTGAGTAATTGTCTATATGTAGATGTAATTTTGGAAGGAAATCAACAGCAGCCAGCTTGAATGAAAAGTACAATTGTTTGCTGGATGCTTTCTTTTTAATGTTGGTTAAGAGCTGTCAAAGGGCAGGTCAAAAAATATATTCTCCCATATCATTTTTCTTTGCCACTAATTTGCTATTATAATTTAGATGCTTTTTGTTTAAAATTTATTATTGGAATGATCTTTGGAACTTTAGCATAATGAACTATAATTCATCATTAATCTTGTTTAATTATGTAACCAGGAATATTCATTTTGAATACCTACCTACACTTTTTGTAAATTCTTACCTATACAATCTGTAAACAGTTGATTTATTTCCAGATGTTACCAATAGGCTAGAGAAGCATTTTATCACTTTTGAATTTTCTTGCATTATTTCCATGCTATTAGCTGATTACTTAACTTTGATACTACTTCAGTATTTAGATCGAGGTACATATCAGTCCTCAGTTGCATTTATCATTTTTACTTCCATGGCTCTTGTTTGTGACATGCAGCGATTCTATGGCAAAATCATCTCGACATACATGTCTTTCCATCGCAAGTGCCTATTGGGTATGTACAATAAGATACTTAAAAAGAAACATTTTATATTCTTCTGGATTGATCAATTGTAACTTTAGTAAGAACTATGATATTGTTAGTATAATGGACAAGTTGAATTATTCTTGTTGAATTTCACCGACTTACATGTACTTACTGTCATATATGGTTATATAATTACAGATGGCAGAGAAAATTCTTTTAAGTTAACCAAAAAAATAAATTTTATAATGTAATATGCATGCAGTTATTATTTAAATTCCAACTTTCCTTACAATATTGATTAAACAATGACAAAAACTAAATTTTGGATTCAAAAAAAAGAAGAAAAAAATGCCACTATTATTATAGAATTGCATATCTCTTTATTAAAATTTTACAAATGGCAAAAGAGATGATGAGATTATTATAAGGAGAAGAATATGGTATACAATAGAGGCAGAATGTGAAAACGCTTTTTAACAACTTATAATGATTAAACAATAACTCAGACGTGAAAGGCAGTGGGGTTGTTTTAGAAGCTCAAATACATGAAGCTCTAAAACATCACAGAACATAGTGCAGCTTTGTGCAATAGCATATAACATACATTGTAAAACAATGACATTCAATGGATATGTTATAAAGAAGAAAGAACTGTCATTAGCTTATGTACACAGTAATGAAATATTATTTACATGGAAGATCTTTTAGGCACCCTTGGAGATAAAGTTTGAAATTTTAAGTAATGTATGTACATTATAATAAAATCATTGAAAGGTAAGGTTTAGAAAGATACATGTAGCTCGAAGTTAGTAGTAGCATAAGATATTAGTTTTGTACATTTAAGATATGAGTTTTTGGAATAAAAGATAGTTGGAAAAGATGAGTTTAGGAATAATTTTTTTGTTCTTTATAATAATTGAAAGCTAAATGATACCAGCTTTTTAATTTGCATTCTTCATATTGGATTGATTATATAATTATTTTGGGGTCATAGAGTTTATATAATTCTGTAGAAGACAAGTAATTATTATCATTGAAGACTGTTATATATTCTTAAGAACAATTAATCAATGCATTAGTGAAAAAATTTATATAAATGTGGTTTTAGCATTTCATGCAGAGTCTTTTATGTTAAAAGTTTTGCTGTGCATTTGCTTATCACAAATTGCATGATCCAGAAATTTGTTGGTTAAAGATATTTCAAATTTTTTAAAGATAATTACTAATAATTTAACTGTCTTGTTAAGGTTTAGTTTTTAAAAAAAGGCCTTTTTATTTCTAATTTGTGCAAATAGAATTGTAGAAAATGTAATTAGTTTATAAAAATTTTTATAAATAGAAAATATTTTCTGCGACATTTGCAATTTAACCACTTGAAGTTCCTCATTTGCGGTGTAGTAGCTTATCCTTTTCAAGTGAGAAGATTAATAAAATATTATGGATAAATTTGTTTCTATATTATTTCGACATTTTTTTATATCGTGAATTCTAATCACTTTTTATATAACATTTTGTTATTTAAATAATAAATTTTCCTTGCAGTTGGATATTGTAGGTGTACCTGAAGTACAGATATGTTAAAAACTTCATCATAAATTATAAAGGTACGTCTGAAAATTTAAATAATATGTTTGCTTATTTTAATTTTATATCAAAGTCTTTAAATTGATTATTAGAATTTTCTATTGAAGATTAATCTCTTAGTGTAAGTGTCATTTCTATGAATGAAGTGTTACAAATTCTTCATCTGGGGGGGAATTCCAAAAAAGACAATATCTGCATTAAGTTGTTATAACTGTTCCATTTTGATAGTGGCATATTCTTCAATACCACTATATCTTCTTGATATTGAACAACAGTGAAAAGATACCGTACAATATCTTACATCCATCAATATTCTCTGAATATCTCGACGATATTATATCAGAATATCAGGGATATATTTTGATATTTGCAATATTATTCTATATTCTGATCTTGGGGAACCGTGTACCAATAGTGAACAGCTGTTATGCTATGATTATGTTCACAAAAAGATAAGAAACGTAAAAGAGCAATAAGTCTATAGTCCTTTATACTTAAGAATTATTATTTCTTCAAAAGTCCACCAAGATAATTTTTAAATTTAGATATCTTAAAAATAATGAAAAAGTTTTTAATCGTTTATTTTCTGAAATCTATTTCATTGAAAAGACACCACAAAGTTTCTTGAGCATTGAACAGTGGGTAAATTGCAAATGATGCCAATTTTCAAAAGATAATATATGGAAACCAAAAGTTGTGCACTTAATATAATTTCATTAAGATAAATTAGTGTTTTTGAATTCTACTTTCAATATCGATTACCATGCTATATTTAGACATCATCATGTTAATTCTTTTTCTGTTTTGCTTTGAATTCAAAAAGAAATTTTCTATTTGGTAGGGAGATTAGAGAACGTAGATGTATCAGAAAGTTCTTGAATTAGATCTTATTCGAAAATGGCAGCAAAGAAATGTATTTTGGGTGAAAAGAATATACAATTTTGATAAGTTTAAGGAAGTACGCCATGCTTCTGTGTTGTAAGTTCATCTAACCTGGCTTTATGACGTTGGCAGGTGTTCTCATAAAATCTACGATTGTCTACGTCATAGGCATGTGAGGTAAAATTCAATGAAATTAACGCGATATAAAATGTCATATTAACGGAGCAAATCTACAACAGAAACATTGAATCGTGAATAACATTTCGAATAGCATGGGGTTGGTTTATTGTTAGTGGCACAAGAATCCAGATTAATGCGAAGAAAGCACACGGAAATGAAATTTCTGTAAAATGGGACTCTATAATTTGTGTTTCCTGGTTAGGGAAGAAATGCACTTCCATGCACATATTTTAAATCGGATTCAGAATTTCATTTCCATCTTTCTTCAGAAATATTGGGAGGCAAGAGATCTAATGGTGTCATAGCCAATCTTCTGAGCATATGTAATTAAATAAATTTCGTTCTTTTAAAAAAAGATGTAGTTGGAACATAGCAGTTTTTTTTAAAACTCTATCCAAGATTATTTTTTTTGTAAAACACTCAAAGATATGGAATTTTTATAAAACATTATTTTTAAATTGCATTCGTTTTATATTGCAGAAGGAATGAAATAACCATAATTACGTGATGTTTCTATTTTGAAATCAGTGTTTATTCTTAGATAACTAGATAATATCAGTTATAAAATGTTTGATAACAAAGCTTATTCGAGAACTTTTTGATACATATACGGAGTAAGAATTCCCTTAACAATCAGAGTTTGAACAAATAATGTACGTTTATTCTAAATCAATTTCATTGGCTATTCTACCCTAAAGTTCCACCCTCTTTAACTAAATGAAAGGTTATAGCTGTGTAAAAAAATAGACGCGTTTTCATTGCATAGGGTTGTTAAGGCTTGAAGTAATAAGGCTAACTTTTCCGGGAAATTGGAAGAGGAAGGTTAAAAAAGAGGCTTAGCTTTTGTTCCACTTAGAGTTGTCAGATGTTCTTATATAATCTTTTATATGAAATCATTCTGATTTGGAATTTTATTCTTAATTTATGGAAGTAGTTCAATATTCGTTATGTTAAATAAAAGTAAATTTAATTTTTTAATGAAGTCATTTGTGCATTCTATTTTTATTAAATAATCTAAAAATACTTATCATTATTATGAAATTCTCGTATTTGATTTATATTTTAATTGAAAACGAAAGATCTTTTAAAAAATATTCATATTATATAACTCATTACAATTGAAATTACCTGCGATTATTCAAAGAATTGAAAAATATCGTTGAATTTAATTTTAACCAATGAAAATAGTTCGAACGTTTTATTCTTTATTTATTTATCATTTCTGGCAACTCTAATTTTAACAAGAAAAAGATAATTTGATATGAAAGTGAAAATAAGTAAGGTTCAATTACATTTGACTGTTTCCACTTTCATTACAGGATATGTTCATTACATAGATAAGCGTGGAGAATGAGAATGAGATATCATAGAAATATTCAATTCATTAATATCAAAGTTTGTATATATAGTTTGAATTATAGAAAAATATTGTAGGAAATGGTAACGAGAATAGCTTATTGATTATGTAATGTTTTGAAGTTTCGAATCTTAGAACTCGTATGTACTGAGATAACCTATTTTCTCGAACTTTCGAATCTATTCTTCTGTTGGTCCCAAACCTTTTACTAAATATATTAGCGATGCGCGATATGTTTCGTAATGCTGGATTTATATTAAGAAAAAAAAATGAGTTTATTCATTCTAGGTGCATTCTGTTTATGTTCTAGACAAGAATAATAATAAGGATTATTCAAATTAAAAAGTTGCCAATAATATAATAATAAATTAGGTTTGCAAATAATATAGAGTATAAAACATATAAAAATAAACAAAAATTCTTTTACTTATAAATATTTTTTTAAATGAGATAATTGGTATTAATTATACAAAATAGGATTCCTAAAATTTTAGTTTATATAAAAAGTGACTTTAGTTATATAAAACGCAATTCCGTTTTTCTTCTATTGTCTGAGCCTTTATTATTCATGACATAATTGGTATTTTGTTTTAAATTGTACTTTTAAATAATATATATAAATTAAAATAAAAATTGTTTTGACGTAACTGTAGGCATCTTTTCGATTTTTATTTTTCTAAAATGTTAGAAAAAATTGCCTTGATATTTTTATATTAACAATTTAAAGGATAAGGGGGAATTTGAATATCAAAATATTCTGGCGGTATCTATTCTGGAAATCAGTAAAAAGGACCAAATCAATGCTGAAAAAGACATATAAGACAGCCGCTATATACCGTATGAATTTATTTTAAATATAACATTAGAGCTAATACTTTTAAATTAGTTAATTACTTTCGTAAGAAGTATAAGAGCAAAATGGTACTTTTAATTTCGATGCTTTTAAACTGTGAAAATCAAATTTGCCCAATACTTCGACCATATAATATTTTATATATAATATATAAAGTATGTAGTTTATAGAATTCTTTTATCGAAACAATGTCTTGACTATATAGAATGTATTAAGTCTAGTATTCATAATTGGATGCGACAGTTCCCGATAATAATTGATTGTAAATATCTGAATGTTTTTTTCATTTTTAAAAAAAGATAGATTTTTTACAGTCACAAAAAGATTGATCGAAACCGGTTTGCTAAAAGAATGAAATAAATGGATTTTATTTTTATAATTTAATATAAGCTGAAGAACTGCATGAATTTACGGTAGCACTTTTTCCGAACCACAAAATATCTACAATTTTTGAATAAAGTTTTTCTTCGTATCTTTTCCTGCTTTGCATAAATAATTTTCCTAAATTATTTTGGTGACTTCCCTACTTATATTTAAAATTATTTTTATGTGCATACTTTACGAGAGATGTTTTTAATACGTACCTTATTTGACTTTTAAAAAACCATACACAAATCAAAAACTAAAATGAGCGAATTAAAATACATTCAATGCTGATCTACAAAAGTTTTAATACGAAAACGCCGAAACTTTTACAACTTTATTTTTTACATTTACGGAACATTTATTTTTTACTGAGAAAAACTGGTGTAACTCATTGCTGCTGTCAGCAATACCCGTACAATTTTTTTTAAATTCGTCTAGATGAAAATGATCAATTAAAAAGATTCACGTGTGGTTCACGCTCTGTTAGTTCGGTTTAATGTCAATAATGTCGGTCCTTAATTAAGAGGTTTAATGAACACTAGGTTTCTTATGATCAGTAAAAAAATCGATTTAACTACTGATGTAACTTAAGAGTAGAAGCATTAGGGATTAATAAAAAGTAGTGTTAATCGATGAAAGTTTATAAGAGTATTTGGGACTAATAACCTAGGTCTTGTCAATTTTTTTCATGGTCAATGAAATGGAGAATATGTTAGAAAATATCCGATTTCTTTTTAACCTTAAATTTGTGGAATAAACTGAATGACCAAAATAGTGCCTTAAGAATATTTAAAATATATATCTAAGGCAAGTAAAATCTTCAATCTTAAATTTCAAGTTATCATGTGAGAACACTATTAGTTTTTCAGTCATTATTTATCTTAATTAATTCAAGTCTTTAACCAATTGATTCCATTAACTCGTTGAAACCATCACGAGACGTCTCTCTCTCTCTATTATATATTTCAATTTTGAGATGAAATAACATCTATGATATCGTTGTTCTTCGCCGGCCTTTCAAAAACGCATCTGTTGTTAAAGAAGTATACGTAATAATTAAGTGATACTTCTAAAAGCATTTAAAAATGCATTTGCTTTCAAAGAAGTATGCATAATAATAATAATGGAATATTGGCAAAAAAATTTCTAGCCCGTAAATTTTGGAGACATCAAAACCTCCTAACCAAAACGATATCAAATTTTCAAAAGATAAAAATTAATTCGATTCAGTTATTTGAATTTAACAAAAATTATACTGATCTATTACTCAATTTTAAATTCTGTCTTTAGATTGATAGAGAATGGCAACAGAATAGAATGAAATCAATTCATGCTTATGTGACACTTTGTAAATGCGCAAGTTCAAATTAGTTTTTTAAAAAATTCATTGTGGATATAAGATGATATATTCAATAAAATTTGTCACTGATTGCCATGTCACGCTAATTGATTCCATTCACTCAAATTCGAAAGATGATGTTATATTAATAGTGGGATAATATTAATAAATTTTGTGATTCTTATAAAGATTATTTTCCATATTAAGATTTTGATCTATTAAAAAAACCATATAAATCCAGCATTACGATTGCCCAAGTATCTAGATCTGGATAAACTGAAATAATATATACCAAGGAAATAAATCTAAAACACAGGACCTTTTTCAGTTAACCACATAAAAACACACGCACAGTTGCTCTTCATTCCGTTCCACTCTCTTCAGCAATTGATGCAAGAATGTCCATGTATTCTTGTGGAATTTCTGTACTGCTTCTACCCTTACACCTAGTAGACAAACATAAATCATGAATCGCTTGGATAAAACAAATACAATTCTTGATGCAATTGCATTAGGATAAGTATTTATATTTGTAATAATGAAATAATATGTGCAACACTCATCTGCAATGGAACTGCAGCCTTTTCGCTCCAATGAGATAACGACCTTTGTCGCTATATTATCCCTGAATGTTTATACTCAAGTTCAAGAGCAATGAAATTTAACATTTTTCTTACAGTATATTCCTTGATATGTTTTTATATATTGAGATCGTAGTTAATAAACAACAAGAAGAATTAAAGCATCAAGAAAAATGGTAGGAGTTTTAAATCCTACATAATCAATGTCGAATTTTTTACTAAGCAGCTGAATAGGATTGTTGAATTGAGAGGGTGTGTGTGTGTGCAGACGATTCAGTTAAAAAATATTAACAGATTTGCCAAATAAATACACTTTCAAAAAAGAAAGTGAAATTTACAATCTCAAATTTGAAATTATCACGTGAGAGCATTTATTTTTTATGTCATTATTTGTCTTAAATCAATAACCAGTTTAAACGGGTTTGAAACAATCACAAGACTTCTCTCTCTACAACACAATACAATAATTACAATATAATAATTAAGTTACAATAATTAAGACAATTTATAAGAATTCAGAGAATGAATAATTTGGAAAGTAAGTTGCAACTTTAGTTGGCGATAAATCGTCAAATTCGACAACCTTCCACATTATTTTCTAACTACCCTAAAAGCGGAAAATAGATGTTTCAAAAGCGATAAATCGCCAATTTATTGCCAAAGCAATTCGAGGCTTCAAAAACCTCAAACCAAAACAACATGTTCTCACATGATCAAAATGCAACATTCCATTATTTGTAAAAGAAAATATTGTATTAGGAAATATATATAAAGGAAATATTATTCCATTATTTATAAAGGGGTATAATATTAAGAAAATATGGCCAAGAATTAGTTTATCACATGAGAACATGTTTATTTTATTGCCTTTACTCTGTCATTATAGAATTATATACCTCAATCTATGGCTTGCTTAATACTATGTGGTTAAAAATATGTAGTAAACGTAGTTAAAATTATAGTAAATAAATAAAAAAATTATTTTTTTCATAAACTTATTAAAGAAGAATCTGAAATCTTTAAAACGCTAAGTTAAAGATGCAAAACTGTATTGACCTGCTTATTAAACAAACGGCTTCATAATGATGGTCCTCAAAGTAATTAAATCCACTTCTAATCACGATAAACTAGTGGAAATCGCGGAACATATTACGCAGTTTTCTATAACACACAAAACGCAGAACAAGGCATGTATTTCAAAATTGTTAAAATGTATTAAGATTAGAGAAAAAAATGATTGGACTGTAAACCTAATGCTTCAAATTTGAAAGTTCTGTAAAAAGGTTTTTGTGCATGGGCGCGCTTTTCAAATAATTTGCTCCGAAAATTTGAGAAAAAACGATAATATTTATTTTTTATCTAACTAATATTCCGAAATATTGTGAGCTAGTAAAAAGGGGTCGAGCTCACTCTCACTGACTTACCTCTTAAGAAATAATTACTTGCTAAATTCGGTTACTCTAGATAAACTATTTCCCATGTAGAGCATTTATCATATAGATAGTATCCAAGCTTCACATGCTGCGTTATTATTTGACAATATTATTACGACAAAGAATGCAATAAATAGTAAAAAACTGAAAAGAAACTATGCGATTAATTTATCGCAGTTATATGAAATGTTGGAATGTACTGCAGTCATTACTTTATCATATCCAGTACGTGCTTGAAGTTGTGCAGTTTCTTGTGAAAGCGACGGAGGAGGGACGCAACATCTTCCAGATTATATTCATCTACCATCTCGTACACCCCTCTGCCCAAAGCGTCCCTCTTTTCCATACTCGCTCCCCACCTGAGGAGAGTTTGGATGCAATCCAAGTGACCACTGAAACACAAAGACATGATGGATTAATTTGATTTTTGGATTGAAATCACATCTTTAAAAGAATAAACGATTCTTCTCTTTGAACGATTTTAAGTAATGCATTCCTTGCACATCATTTAAAAGGTTTTTCAATGAATTGGGTCCTTGTGAATACAGAAAGATGTGGGGAATGGCTACCTTCCATCGATAATGGGGCGTATTTCCCTGGGGAATTTTTGGACCGTCACTGGTGTTGGTCATTAGGACTCGAACGCAGTGCCACCAGTGTTGCTGGCTTACCAACTATTTGAAAGTGTTTTGGATTTCTGTTAATGTGAAATGAGAATCTGGAGAAATATTGAGAATTTTGAGAAGATTTTGAGTGATGACCAGTTCCTTGTTTAATAGGAAGATAGGTGAACTGGAAGATCAGTGATAGACC